>CM041630.1:67024308-67053306 GCA_023333625.1 Bothriochloa decipiens
CCAGTACTCCTGATCCCTCGTGCAGAACGACGACAACCCATTAGGCGCTCGTACGACAATCTCCTCCATGCTGTAAGGTGTCCAGCGGACGTCGTCTGGCCTAATCCGGTCGAACGCCGCCATGTACTCAGGATAGGCTCTGTGAACCTGAATGTTTGCCCAAGTAGGCTGTATAGAAAATAATAGTAAGGTGCAATTTATTCAAAAATAAATAGAAACAGGTTCAACCGCGATATAGAAGACTTACCCGTCGCCGGAGCCACAATGAACCCATCGTAGGGCAGTCCTCCTCCGTCTCCCCGTACAACCCTGCTCCGTAAGTCGAGAAATCCATGACTGGTCGTCCAATACTAAACCGCTCGTACGACCAGAGTTGAAGTAATAGTGGACAACCAGAGAGGATAGCTGACGGGTCGGTCTTTGTGCACGCATCACAAAGACCTCGGTACGTGGCTGCCAAGATAGCGGACGCCCAACTGTACTGCGGCACGGCGTCGAGCGGTGCGTCCGCTATCTCGCGCGCGAAGTGAATCAAGTGCTTCGCGACAGAGTTCCCATGCGACGATGTGAACATTATCCAACCAAACAACCACAACAGATAGGCCTCCAAGTGCCTCGACACAGTGGCCTCATCCGCCGCAGGGTGGATATACTCGGCCTGAATTAGAAAACAGAAGTTCAAATTTTATTTAACATACACATGAATATTTGATGTTAATGAACTATATCACAGTGTTATCTATTTACCTGAAACTGCAAGAGCCAGGTCTTCGTAGGCCCGTGATGCTAGTTTTCAGCGAGAGTTTGATACTCTGGAGCGTCTGGTCGACGCACAACACCCTCAAAACGGACTAGAAGGTCCTCACGCCAAGTGGCCTCCACGTCTGTATGGCTGACGGCCTGCCAGCAGTGGTGACACCAAGTAAGTTGGAGACGTCCTCGAGTGTGGGAGTCATCTCCCCGCAAGGAAAGTGGAACGTGTGCGTCTCAGGCCTCCAGCGGTCCACCAATGCCGCAAGTAAGGAACGGTCAAAGTTGAACCGTGTCACCGCATCGGCCGGGGCCTCAACAGCACTAGCCTGCATAAGCCTACATAGAGGCACTAGACCAGTTGCTCGTAGCCTCTAGCATATACAACATTTATATATAAATATATATTACCAAATCGTCTGTATGAGTAAAACAAATAAATGAACTGTTATCGTACATACCTCGGTATCCATCGCTCGTCCAGCCGCCACAACTCCTGAGGTACCCTAGGCCGTAGAACAGGTAGCTCAGCAACTGTCACAGCACTCAAGTAGGACCGGTGGCGCTGGTCCAACTGTGCGTCCAACAACTCCAAGTGTCCCTCATCCATCGCCATACCTAAAATATCTTAATAATGTAAAAAATAATGCACAAATATAATTAATACTATGACACAACAAATCAAAAAAATGCAGACATACTATTATTTTTAAAGAGCATTTCCGCCTTGATTCCGTAATCCACGACGTGCACGAGGGCGCCGGCCATCTTGCGGATTCCCTGAAGGTCCTGCTTCTGCAGCTCCCTCTGTGGTGGTTGCACGCGTGCACTTTTTATAAGTATGTCCTGTGCCATTGCACTTGGTGCACCAATGCTCCAGTCTTCCCACTTCTGACTTATCCATATCATTTCTAATGCGCCGTGTCTTACGACGACCAGGCTTCTGTCTTAATTTGTCCTTATCGGGCCCCCGCAGGTAGTTACTGCCAGGATTATTTGTAAAACTACCAAATATTGCGAAACCATAAATCTCTGCATTTCAGGTTGTCATGACTACCTCCTTCGTAAAATAATGTGAGACATACGGCTTCGGGGACAAATTAGTAAGTGAACAAGCTGCTATAACATGTGAGCACGGCCTGTGTAGAAGTTTCGGTTTCATGCACGTACAGCTGCATGAGTTACAACGAATAACACACTCTTGTGCAATTCTCTCTCGATTGCCACCACGACGGCCCCGATCCCTACACAGAACTTCAAAGCGATTCTCTGCTGTGCCCATAGGACGTGCACGATGCAAGCTTGCCTTCTCCACCTTTTTTTTCATGTAATTTGTCATGAATGTTGAAAAAATCAATGTATTATCTGACATCGCATTAAAAGCAACCATATATCTTTCACGAAAGTACTTGCATGTTCCATGCAAAATACCCTCTACGATTGCTACAAGAGGTAATCCTCTCATGCCTCGAATGACCCAATTGTACACCTCCGCCAAATTTGTTGTCATTATTCCAAACCTCGCCCCATCTGTGTCATATAATAATGACCACTTCTCCTTTGGCTCGTACTCAATCCAATCTGAGAAGCACCTGATTGATGACCCCGACCTCCGAACCACGTTCCTCAAGGCATCCATTGGGAGGCCTAAAAGAGGAACAGACATATCATTCGGGTCTTGATTCGTACGAGTCGCTAACTCTTCTGTTTGCTTTGTTGTTAATTCATCAAGACGTGTCCACATTGCATTGAATTTTCTTTGTTGGTTCTGATTGCACAACCTCTTAAACATATTCATAAGGTGTTTATTTTTGAAATGGCTGAAAAAATTTGCACCCAAGTGCCTCATGCACCATCTTGATTGTATGTCCGACCATCGAGGAGGAAGATCACGCTCCACTGAACCATATTGCATATCCGTTATCGCCTTCAACAAACCGGCATATCAGTCATGTATGACACAAACATTAGGTCGCCCTTGCACCACTGCTAACTTCACACGCTCCAGAAACCAATACCAACTATCTGTGTTCTCACTTTCCACAAAAGCAAAAGCAACTGGTAGTACTTGATTATTTCCATCAACACCAATAGCAGTTAGAATCTGACCTTTATACTTTCCTGTTAGAAATGTACCATCTATGCATAAAATAGGTCTGCAATGACGAAATGCCATTATACATTGACCTAGTGCAAAAAAGGCTCGACGAAGTATTAACTTTTCGGCCTCTTTTGGATCAGACACATCCATGATATCATAATATGTACCAATATTTCTTTGTCTGACGGTTTCTAACAATCTTGGTAGGTTCTCATAAGATGCTTTGTATGAACCAAATCTCTTCTCAATGACCTTCTGTTTCGCTCGCCACGCCTTCGAATAGCTGATGGTGTATTTAAAATCTTCCTCTATAGTAGTCACTATAGATTTCGGCTCATACCTTAAATTATCAACAATTCGATTATACATGTACTCTGCAATGAAGCTCGATGTAAGAGCAGTATTGGACTTCTCTAATTCTTGTAACTCACATGTATGTTCTGTTACTATAGAGCACTTCCAAATTGTACTCTATTTTTGCTCATAAGCATGTACCCTAAATGGACAGTCCGAAAACACACATTTAACATCATATACTTTCTTGTTGGACTTAACAACTACAAAATACCGCTTCATTGACAGAGACCAGTACTTCTTGGAACTGTTACTCTTCCACTCCAGTGGGACAGGAATTTCATTCTCATCTTCAGATGAGTCAGTTTCAGATATATTCTCATTCTCTATATCTTCCATCGCCATCTCTTGAACTATATGCTCTATGCGCTCTCCTTCGTCCGCTTCACCCGTCGGTACCATAGATGACAGGTGATGATCACCCTCTTCATTATCTTCCTCATTATTATTGTGATTGTCATGGCTCGGACCTCCTTCTTCTTCTACACCGTGTACCTCATGAACCTCCTTCGTATATGCCTGAGCAAGAAGGACTAGAGGCCACCCACGTTCTATAGCTTTGTTGACGTATTTTCTCCATGTTGATGTTACATTAAGCGGTACTAACTCCCAAAAAGTGCCCTCCCGAGCACGACTAACGATACCCATGACCTTAATGTCATGTTGGTTGCTGTCAAGCCCAAATATTCGCATCAACCAATTCTGCACACCACTAATTGTTCTTTCATTTGCCCTAGACACCCATCTACTTACTGAGGCAAATCCTGACAGATCAACCCCGTGTACACCTTGAATAATTTCTCCTTCTCCATAATAAATTTGAAATCCTAACTTCTCCGACATCTGTGTAATCTAAAAATTTTAACTAAAATACCTTTTCACTAATATATTACTAATATTATTTCAACTATAACTATTTAATTTAACAATATATATAAAATAAGAATATAAGTAATACTACCGAAATATAATATTAATCGCTCAACTGCTCATTATATTATCTAACAATTAATATAACACACATTAAATAATTATATATAAAATTATTTTTTTACTTACCGAAAATTTTCCTCTTCCTCTCTTCTTCCTCTTCTTCTTCTCTTCTCTTCTCTTCTCTTCTCTTCTCTTTCCCTCTCCTTCTGTTCTCTTCTCCCCTTCAACTCTCCGCGCCAGCCGCAAGCCGCCTTATATAAAGCCACCACGTCGCCCCCTGTTCGGGCGACAGGGACAAAGTCGCCCCTGGTCGGGCGACGTGGGGCCCACGTCGCCCATTTAGCGGGCGAGCACGGCCAAGTCGCCCCCTGGTCGGGCGACATGGGGCTCGCCGCGACACGTGGGGGACACGTCGCCCATCGACCGGGCGACGAGCTCCACGTCGCCTGTTGGTCGGGCGACATGGCCCAGGTAACCTGCCAGTCGGGCGACAAGGCCCATCTTCGCCCTTCCAACGGGCGACTGGTGGCCTATTCCTGCAAATTTTTAAAAACAGAGACTAATTTTGTAATTTTTTTAAAAAATACGTTTATTAATAAAAAAAAGTCGTTACGAGTTCCCCTTCAACTCGAACAGCAAGTAAATTATCCGGACCATCATGTTGCCTGGACGTCATGGTTTGGTCAAGGTATTTCTGCCTCAACATTACCTCTGAATCTGTGATTGCATATTCGCGACCATCATCGATACCGATAATGCCAAAAATACTGCTCCGAAATTATCATAGGACACCGTTTTCCTTTTTTTTTTCAGAAGTCTCGTTTTTAACAGTCCGTAATAGTTTTTCCCTACTTTGGCCCCCCTTTTCCTTTATTGGTGCGGCTTCTGTCTGAATTTCCACAGTACCAACGGTCTTACTACATGTCATATTTACGCCTGGCTCTTGCTAGTCCCTGACTATCTGATATGGGCCATATCACCCACCAAATCTGTCAATACGCCAATACAACCTCGACGTAAAACTTCTGTAAGTGATACATCTAAGTTATACGCGAGAGCTCATCAATCAAATATAATCAACAAGCTGAAGCATTTGTTGGAACAGCCAAAACAGAGCAAAACGATGTAGCAATATCTAATGAAAACAGCCAGCTGCAGCTGCAGCGCTGTACAGCCGGAATGGAACAGCCAAAACAAGCTGAAGCAGATGTGCAATATTGTTCATATATAAAATGACATGAATAGTGCTCTGATCATGGATCAGGCGCTTATTTTGAGTAGCCAGATTATGGAGCCAATACAAGGGAAATGGAACAGCAACTCCAACTATGCTCGCTTCGATAATGTTTGCCTTGGAGGTTAACGTCTAGCCTTGGAGCCCAATGATACCTGATAAGATGAGGAACATGTGGAGCACAAGTTAATAAACCCACAGTATTGTATTGTCATAAGTAAATCAAGCGTCATTATATACAAAATTCAACAACAATGGATTAAACCAGGATACAGAAAAGACTGCCATATAACTTACCACAGGCAACACGTCCTCCAGCATTCCCAGTGCTCTTGCTAAGCTCATGTCCACCTGATGAACCAGAATATTGTTATATGAACACATTTTATACAGAAGATTTGTATAGCAATCATAGATGCACCTATATATTAGTTAGAAACAATAAGAGTGTCCAAAAATCAGCAAAAAAAAGTGCTGCCTACAAGACTCTGATAGATAAACACTAGTTGGATCAACAAACCATTGTTACAAAAGAAACTTCCATGGAATAATTGATAACCAGACTCAAATAGTACACATTCAGAAAAGTAGTTAAAATCAAGAAAATTCCCCTAACACAGTAATGTATCCACCTTTTATGTCTGCTGTCATTACATAAACTAACTGATAGGCAACAGATTGATCCCAAGCGTGTGAAAATTGTTTGCAGAGAGAGAAAGAGAGAGAAGCGCAGCTAAGGCTAGATCTATCCCCCAAAATTTTCACATTACCTCAAATACTATGAACTTCATGTAAAGGATAATGCAAAGATATGAACAGTATAACAGAAGCTGCTCTGGAGAAACCATACAGATCTAACAAAGATCAAGCCAAGAAACATATGATCCAAGTGTTTACTGAGAATTACCCTTGCCAAGGTCATCAGGATCAGCATGGACAACAACAGCTCGGCCAATGATCGAGTGTGGCCCAGTGAGAGGGATCTGCCATTCGAATGTGTGTTCCATGTCAAATGAACAAGTTCAAAATGGAAAGGAATGGGACAACATATAGCTACTAGTTAGCGAAGTGAGTATCACTAACCTGGCTGTCAGTGATATTGACATTAACGACACCTGGGAAGCCAACAGGTAAATTGTCAGTGGGATTAAGGGCTCCAGTCTCAATACAGAAAATTACTTGGGAAAACAAATAAGTCTACTCTTTTCAGCCGACTATAACAAAGGCTGCTTCAGTACAAATGAACCAAACAGAGGCAAAAGGCATTGAGACAAAAATACCATCTTCTCCTGCTGTCACATTCCCAAGATCACCGGCATGGCGGTTCTCATCTTCTGGTGCGCCATGCTCCTTACCAGCAGGATTGAAGTGTGGCCCTAGAGCACATAATAACAATTCCCCCATAAGGCATAAGCACAGCACAATCCACCTGCCCTGATCATACACACGTAACAGGGGGAAAAAGAGACGCAGTAGGTACCAGTCGACATGCATCCGTTGGTGGTGTCACCAAGTGCATGCACATGGAACCCATGGAGCCCCGGCTTGAGGCCAGAGATATTTCCAGTCACGGTGGTCGGACCTAAGCATGAACCCGATGCCCTCATTAGCAACCAGCCAATGAATGTGCACAGAGGAATGAATACAGCAAAGGGATCCTCTCATCGAAAGTCAAAACATGTGCCGGGAATTACCGTCTCCCTCCTGGGAAAAGAAGATGGTGCCCTTGACATCAGGGCCAGCGAGGACAGCAACTGCCTTCACCATTGTCTCTTGTGATCTGTCAACAAAGCCCCCAAAGGAATAAAGTTCATCTCAGACTCTCAGTAGGCTTAGGCTAAGAGGACACGCCAAGCTATTAGGAAGTGCTGAAGAATCAAAACTCAGCAGCTCCCCAAAGGGATAAAGTTCATCTCAGTAGGCTAAGAGGACATGGAGAGCTTTTCCTCAAAAAAAAAAAAAAGGACATGGAGAGCTATTAGGAACTAGGAAGTGCTGAAGAATCAAAGCTCAGCAGCATTAGTCAGCATGTTGTAGCTGAATGCTTCACTGCATAAATCAACACATCCTATGTCCATTCAGTAAGCATGCTGCAGCACTAGGTTCAGCAACACGCTAATACTAAGGATGAGCACGCCTGTTACACAATCATACACAAATTTAGGGTAAGCAATCCTACTATTACAGTCTACTCAGTAAACCCAGATCTTCTATGCAACTGAAAATCTACCAAGTAAATCAAACATGCCCCAAATCCAGTACCCCACACGAACAGAAGAGCAACAGATCCGGCTAATCCGGCAGAATCGGCGACCACGGATATAGGGTACCAAAATCAATCAGTCAGAGAGAAGCGATTAAATACAACCCTAACCAGGATTCGGGTGTACTGCAGATGAGAAGGGCGCACCTACAGACGAAACGGCGAGAAGCGACTAGAACCCTAGGGTTTGGGTGGTTCGAGTGATTGATTGATGGATACCTCAGGCGACCCCCGGCGAGAGATGGGAGAAGAAGCGAGGCCTGCTCCTGTGGAAGACTCGCGAACCGAGGACTGACAGCTCAACTTCGCCAGTCACGCGTTGGACTGGAAGCGCCTATAAAAATTGTCACCGGCGGCTTTGCAGCTGAGGAGGCTATCTGACGCAACGAATAGATCACCACCTACTTTTTGTCCAAAAAAAAAACTGATGACACCTACTCCATTTATCCGGCGGTGTACTTCTCGTTTTTAGCTGAAAAAATCTATTAAAAACAAAAAATACGAACCAAAAAAATAAGTAGGAGGTATATACATTCAATTAAATGCTTTTAAAAATTGAACTGGCTTAATATAATAAATCTAAAATTGGAGAAAGAGAGTAGTTTTCCAAATTGAGAGAGGTTGAGACTTGCTGTGTCGAAGGGGCCGGCACGCTGGAGGCCCGCAACCGCCGCTTCTTGTTACCGCTGTGGAGCATTCACGGCCTGGTAAAGTAGGTCATTCACGGCCTGCTAAGTTTTTTTTTTTTTTGGTAGTCATGTGTATAATAATAAGGTTGGCAAAGGATGAATGAATGAATAAGATCGATGTCGTCATCGTCGGCGTCACGTCCTCCAAATAACAATGTCCGACAAGTCAATTCAGGGTTTGAACGACAATGAGAACAATATGTGTTGTGCAGGAACCAGGTGAATGGGCTTCATGTACAGAGGTGAAAGATGCAGCTGCTGGTTGCTCGATCCAAAGTCTGTGTACCTCAGGCAAAAGGTCTCAACTTGTCAGCTCTGCAATCTAACTCTAATCTTCAGACTGGAAGAGGAAGACAATACCGCAGCAGTGCAGCACTAATCTACCAAGGTCCAAGAAGAATCATAATCACAGCAGAGGAGGAACTGACAAAAGAATACTTAACTATAATTAACGCCATCATACAAACATGAATCCATATGGCTAATAAATACTTAACTATAATTAACTACCACGGCGGTACTGGTAAATACAGGTGCAAAGCACCAGTCAAAACGATGCCATCCTATATGCACATCACTCACCTACAACAAATGCATATCATTCATAAGCTAATGTTGCCTCTTGACGATTCGATCCTGCAGCGCCGGGCCTTGTCATCACAATCAGAGGCTCAGAGCGCAACAATGGGGCCCGTAGGCCTGCAGTGCGCGGTGAAGAGCCTCGCTGAGAAGAGGCCCCTGGCCACCTTTTTCAGATCGAACGCCGCCGCGCGGGGTGCAGAGGAGGAATGCTTGGACGACGATGGTGATCCCCTGGCGATGTGCTCGCGCAGCGTCAGATTCTCCTGCCTCATCACGTCCATGGACGACGCCAGCTGCCTGATCACCTCCCTCTTCTCCTCATCCTTGCCGGCCAACTCCTCCTTCAGAGCCGCCGCGTTCTCCTCGGCCGCCTTATGCAACGCCGCGTTCTCCGCCTTGAGCCTCTCAATCTCTGCGCGCATCCGCTGCTCCGCTTCCTCACGCTCTTGCTGTTGCGACGGCTCTATCTTGATGATGGCCCCTGCATGCGTCGGCTCTGCCTCCTCGTCTTCGTCTTGCTCGGGGTCATCCACTTCGGACTCCGAGTCGTACAAGGAGGCCGAGCAGGAAGAGCGAGGCGTGGTCTTGCCGCTGGTAGACGACGCCTGGGACCGGCTCTGCGTGCAGGAAGACAGGCCGAACACCGTGTGCCGAGTGCCGCCGCCGTGCTTCAGGAGGTCATACTGCTCCGCCAGGGAGCGGTGCGTGCGGTACAGGTCGCCCAGCATCTCCACCAGCACCGGCCGCTTCTTGTAGTACATTTCAGCGCGCTGTGCGAACGAGTCCGCGTCTTGGTCGATCAGCTTCAGCATTTGCTTGGTCTTGTCATCCAGCTCTGAGATCAAAGGGAAGGGAAAAACACAATAATCTCGTCAGTAAGCAAGTTGTAATTTTACGACTGAACTCTGAAGCAAGGGCAGTTTCATCAGAGCCCGAAGGACTTAAAGCAAACTACAGGACAGATAACAAGGGTATAAATTCCCGTGTGGTCATGTGAAATCAAGTGCAAATGAGCAATTTATAGATGTTATAGTTTTGCTATAATTATCCAGATGACAAGACTGTTTTGGAGTAATGGTCATTAGAGAAAGAGTTTTCCAGGTAAAGTCAAAATGGGATTTGCCAAACAAATGTTACTAGCGTTTAGAGAAAACAATTCCTGCATGACAAGAATTTAAGAAAAGCATGCTGACGAAATATGTTTTGCATATAGAAAGGTGAAAGCATGATCTCACTGCAACTGCCAACTGAACTGGAGTAAACTGTACACGTGCTGCATACAAAAATGAAAACACTTCCACATGCCAAAAAAAAAAAAGCACAGCAAGAGCAGCAGAGCATCCATTATCAGGAAATTCAGGGGAGTGAGGCAAAACCTGAAAGCGTGCTGTTGAGCCATGGAGATGGCCTTGCGAGGCTGTGGCTGTCGAACCACCATGCCTGTGGCAGCTCCTCTTGGTGCACCATCTTGTCTCGTCACTTTCCTTACCTGAAGCGTTCACAGAAACCAACAGTGTTACACAAACGGGAGTTCCGGTGCCACAAAATCTTGTTTCTCCCCTATTAGCAACATAAACATTCGTGCTTTCTATATTTTTATCATATCATACTCGGAAAGGGTATCCCTAACGAGTTAGGAAACAACAGATGCCGGAAAATAACCGATCGTAGCCTGAAAAGTTCAGCTGTTCTACCCTCAGGGAAAAGGAAATTGAAAAATCATATTGTTTTCGATGCACCTTATGAAGTTCAGTCACGGAACAACAAATCGAAATCAGAACTTAAAGAAAAAAGAAAGAAACGAACGAGAGGTAATCGAGTAACCGAAGAACAGAGGAGGCGTACGTCGCCTGAAGAAGCCCTGAACCAGGTAGGGACTGAATCTGTGAGGCAGTCGATATAGCTCGTGTACTGAGCAAGCAGCCAAGAATCCTATAGCAGCACCAAGAACCCCTATGTTGGCACGGCGGGACAAACCCAAAACGGCCGGCCAAACCCCGAACAGAGGCGAGGAGAAACCATCCAAATCGAAGCGCGGGCGGCCCGTAACAAGGTCGGTGACAGCAATAATAGATTCACCCGCCCCGCACAATGACGACGACCCCCGCCCGATCCCGGCCCCAATCCAAGAAAGCAATCACCTCACCACGCCAATCCCAACTCCTCCGCAGACGGCGGCGCGGCCAGATGAGGGGAGAAAACAGACACGCCGGCAGGCAACCGCAACGATCGAATCGAGAAGTTCGAGGATGGAGGGAGGAAGTGCGAACCGCAAGCACGGCACCTGCTGCTTGGTTTGGGGCTGCGGAGGTTGCCGTTGCGCTCCTGCTGCTGCTGCACCTGGCCTCTCCTCCCCTTCCGCTTGCTTTGAGGATGGCGAAGCGGAGGAAGCGGACAAGCCTCTCTCGCGGATTTTCAAATCCTGACGCTCCACGACGACGGCTGCTCGTGCTCGATGGGGATTTGGGAAGGGAGATCTTGCGGGGAAGCCCTCGGAGAAGGACTCTTTATGTTCCGAGTCGCAGTGGCACGCGCCGCGGCCCGTGGTGGGATCGGCTTTGGTTTTCTGGGCGTAGCAGGGTGCGGAAAGCGTGTTCAGACTGGGCCATGGGGTTACTGGCAGGTGGGACCAAGTGAAGTGAATCCTGGCCTGGCCAGTCAGTCCATCTCGGTAAGCGCTAGGTAAGAGTAGGAGTAATTAATAATTGAATACTGTGGTAACAAAAGGTATTCGTAATGCAGATAGAGTCTAAAGCTATTTATTACCTTTAATATTGTGAATTTGGAGTCTACATAAGACTTGAAGTCTTATTTTTTCTCCTCTTTTTTCAATAAATATACTATCACATCAGTAAAATACCATAAATAAAAGATAATAAATAGTCTTAGACTCTACGATAGAGTTTTACATTACGAGTGTCTTCATATACAGCACCGCGAATGCTAATATAGTAAGCTGGCTCAGCAAGTAGTAGCGGATTGTGCACAGTTCATACTGCTGGTAGTATATGATGATGCTCTAATAATGCACTAACAACATATACTTGGATCCAGTAATGCTAATAGTTACTGTAGCAGCTAAGATTACTACTGATGCATGTAAATGGTCCACTAACTATTAGCTAGGACAAACTAGCTAGTTTTAGTTTCACTGTGCCTGGTGGCCGAGCTGCTAATAGTCAGCTATAAATTTAGTTAGCTTAGCTAACTATTACGGAGTAGTAAGTAGTAGTACGTAATGTAGGAGGAGACAACTATAAGTTTTATTTTATTCTACTTTATTTTTTGCCTACAAAAATTTGGTTACATACAGCATGCATATGGTATGCGTTAAAGATGTGCCAAAACTTAGTAGAGCAAAGAAAAAAAAAAACGTACTGTCGTCCAGTTCAAACTCGCGAGGAAGAGCGTCTGTGGATGCATTGGCGTTGCTGTCGCCTGTCGCGCGCTGCCAATGCATTGCCAACCAGGGCCTCCTTGAGATTTTCAAATTAACACCTAAATTTTACTATGTAAAAAGAAGATCCTCGTTATATTAAAATACCGATACATGGGGTACTAAATATAGATGAAATTAAAAATTAATTATACAGTTTTTTTATACTTTACAAGATGAACGTTTTGAGCCTAGTTAATTAAAATTTAAATAATTTTTATTAAATACAAACGAAATACTACAGTGATAAAATATTAACTTTGCCATTCTAACTTACGAACTAAAGAGGGCCTAGGAACCGATCCATCCAAGGGCTCTGTCTGGGTCGCTTTCGGAAAGCGCGCTGTTGCCGCGGACCTCTTGGGCTAGTTTACGCACGGACGCCGCTTTTTTATATACTAGCCGTTGCAGACTCGCACGCAATGCCACCGCTGCGTTCCAGTTCCAGTCCCCCAACTGGATAAATAAATAAATGGTTTTGCGAAAAAAGAGATATTACTGGTCCCCCAATCAACAAAATAATTTTTTTTAGGTTTTTAACAAGTAGCTTTTATTTTTCGATTAAATTTAGGGTTGAAATATTTATGGCTTCGAATATATTTACTGTATAATGTATCCATGATTTATTATATGATAAAACTTATTTATTGTTATGGATGTGTTAGTATATATTTGTAGATTTGATTATATAAACTTAGAATTGTTTATCTACTAGAGAAGGCAAGAAATTCTCTCTCTTTTTTTTTTGCGCAGGGAGTAATATGCAAGGCTATTACTCTAAAGATAAAGAGTACTTACTCTAATAAAATAAAAAAAAAGTCGGCAAACGATTGCAGCCGAAGCCAAGGTACTTAAGCAACATGTGGGTGTGGGGGGTGGGGCCGCCCGTCCTGTGCGTCGTTGGAGCGGCCAGGGCCCAGCGCGCAGCGAGACGGCGGCGACTCCGACGCGCGCGTGTGGTCGGTCACGGTCAGTCGAGTGGTGTGGCCCCCAGCACGCACGAAGCACCCGTGCTCCCAGCCCGAGCCGACCGTTGCCTCGCAGCGAGCTCCTGTCCAGTCCAGAATTCCAGTCCACATGCTCCTAGATTTCCCTCCCTTTTCGGTCGGCCTTTCTCGCCTTGTTGCATGCGGCGCGCCATTTTTAATTAAATTAAATGGTTTTTCTTTTTTCTTTCCAATTCTATTACTAGTCGAGGCCATGCGTGAGTGCACCGTCGGCGACGGACTGGACGAAGACTGGCCGGTGCTTGTCTTCTCTTTTCCTCCCTCCGTCTCTCCGCCCGTCGTCTTTCACCGTAAGTATAATATACGAATATACGAACGCCGGAGGATTAAAAATGAAAAAAGAGACAGGGATACGCAAAGCTGCAGCCCATCGGAGTGGCTGAGCCCAGACCACGCAATTGGGCCCGTTCTTGGGAACTCGAACTCTAGTGGTTGTGGGCCGTTGGGCTCCGCCTCCGCTGACTATTCGGGGCTGTTACTGTAAATGCCCAAGAGAAGTGCAGAACATCATAGCACAGCACCCAGGATGTCACGAGAGTTTGGATGCAAAGCAAACACGAACCCCAGGATGACACGAGAAAATTAAAAGCCGGGGTCGCCGCCTTTGGCCTCGCCGGCGAAGGTTCCACCTGCACCGCTAGGTGCCCAGGTGAGTTGGTGCGTCGTGGAGGCTTCTTCGTGCGTCGGCGGCGCGCGCATCACCATCATCGTCGCCTCACGCCTCGTCGGCCGGCCACACACCACACCCAGAAACGTCAGACATCCAAGATCGAGTAGGGCGTGGGAGTTGTGACTAGACGATCGCGACGCGCCTGCTTGTCGCTCGTCGTCTCACCGCCGGCATTTGCATCCACCTGCGTGCAGTGCAGACTGAAAACGCAAGCTTAAGGGACCGACGACGACGTACAGCGGAGGGAACCATATGCGCTGCCCAGAGAGGGAGGGGGGGTGGGGACGACCGAGAGCCACCAATCGAGCAGACAGAAAAGGTAGCCAAGGTAAAAGGTGGCCGGCCTGCCCTGCATAGTATGCTTCAGATATGGAGTAGGAGAGGGCTCGGATCTCATCAGTTCAGGCTGGTCGGCCGGCGATCCTCTGTCAGTCCGATCCGTCCGCTGATTCCTCCTAGCTCGCCGATCCGATCTGATCCGTCGCCCCCGCTGGAGGCTGGACGACGGCGACGCGTGCTGTCACAGGCGGGACAGGCCCACAGCCCAGAGAGGAGGAGTTGGAGTTGGAGTTGGAGTTGGGTGCATGCATGATGGCCGCCGACAGAGAGAACCAACCAACGGATGATAAGCGGCGTCGTCCTCGGCATCTCTGGCCGGCTACTTCCCAAAAAATCCCATTCAGAGTCAGAGGCTTGGACCCGTCCATTGTCTTGTGGGCGGCAGGCGGTGATAAGTGATAAGCCTCTGCCCTGCTCCCTATACTCCTATACTGCCTCGTATGCGTCGAACGTGCCTCTCTCTCACATCACTCTGCAAGTACTCGTATCTGATAAGCACTCCTGCCTGCAGTGGGGCCAGGCCATAAACTGGCGGTCACGTAGTAGTTAGTACTCGTCACTCAGCTGGCAGAGAAGAAAATTCGATGCACGCGATCGAGAGCCAATCGGAGACGGGAGGCCAGCTAGCGTGCGATGAGTTCGCCTTGGGTCGTCGGTCGATCGGTCTGCAGGCGACGACGCCGGGCGAAGCTCCTCGTGCAAGCATGTGTTGGTGCTTGCACAGCGATCCACATGCTGTCTGGTCCACGCTTGAGTGATTCCTCCTCTCCACTCGTCCTCTCCTCCTCCTCCTCCTCTACCGCTTCTCCTCCTCAACTCGACGCCCCCGCCGCCGACCACCTCCGGCGATCCCTACCGTCCGAGACGGCCACCCTCTTCCGCTCCCCCAGCACCATCGTCTTTTTCATCTCCGGCGACCTCACCCCCGCCCTAACCTGGCCCAGTCGCCATCCCCCGCCGTCAGAACTCCCTAAGCTGCCCGTCTGCTATCCCCAACCGGAGTCGTAGAAGAAGGGAAGAGGAAGAAGGCAGCAACATGAGGAAGAGATCTATACTGTCCGGACTCCAGATCCAGCGGCTGCAAAAATCAAGTGACCAAGTTCTTCGGTTCACTTGAACGAGGTAAAGATTAACCGCAAAATTGCCTGACACAATGTTGTGTTAGTCCACTTAACCATTCAATCTGTTGTTATTGTGTTACTCGATCATGAAAACCTCCAACTTCATTGTTGATTATCCATGCACAGTAGCATGCATGGGATATCTAGCTGTTGTATTTTTACAGTACGCTCATCGTACCTATAGCTTGAACCGGTAAGTTTTAGAGTCACTCTAGCTAGATTTTTAATTTGTGAAAAATACATAATACACGTGCTTGCCTCAGTTGCTAGTCAAAGGATTTGAAAGCTAATTTAGGCAGGTTCTAGATCCCTTTTCTATTTTCTATCCCCGAAAAATGTAAGGCCACACATTTCTCTCGGGCTCCCGGAAAGAAGGCCATGAACAATTCTAGCCAGAACGGTTCACTAATCTGTATAAGAACCATCAATTGGATTGATTTTCGATCCTAATTCAGACTAGCCAAACAAGGCCCTAATAAACAAAGGGGGCACAAGCCCCCCTCCTTTGTCTATACCCCGTTTTGTAACCCCACATCACTTCATCAATTGCAGCAATTCTGAGCCCATCGTTTAGTTGCTAGTTATTGTGCATCTAAATTGACAAATGAAATCATCAAATCATAATAGAAACCAATGAAAACTCTCAGAGCGCACGATCAATCAATCCGACCAGCATCAACAAAGAACAAAAACCTCCATGATGCATCTCTACTGTAAACTCGTCAACACTACCACCTACATTAAAATGCATAGATCAAGTTACACTTTAACCATGATATGCTACTGTAAGGGAGATGGTTACCAATACTAAGGGGTGTTTAGTTTGGCAGCTAAAAGTTTAGGCGACTAAACTTTAGTCCACTACTTTTTACCAAACACATGGATGGACTAAATAGAAGCAAAACTTTAGCTCTCAAAGGGAAGCTAAACTAGACTAAATGGAAGGTATTCTCACCTTTTAGAACTTTTAGTCTACCGTATCAAACATTTTGTTTGTCGTAGAACATGTCCAACTAAACTTTAGCAGATGGTTTTACCTAGTTAAACTTTAGCTTCTTTGAACTAAACATGCTCTAAAATAAAGTTTAGTGACTAGTACAACACGACCGGCGTTAAAAATTTTACGGAGTACTCTGTTACATGCCTACATGCACCGATCTGGAGCCGAAGCCAGCACAGGGGGACGACACTACCATATGCTCCTAGCATACATGTGGCCTGCCTCTAAATTCAGAATGGGTTGCCTTCTCGTCCGCTGGTGTAGGGCCGGGTGTCCGCTGTACGTCGCCGCGAAGCCGATCCGGCCGACCGAAGGAACTGCTAGCAGTCAGGGAGAGAGCATGTGGCAGGATCTCATCGCATCTACCGCCCCACGACAAGATAGGCCAGGTGTAGTATATATGCTTCCACGTCATTCTAGAACAAGCAAAGCTAGGTATACGGAGAGAGTACACACATCGCGTACGTAGAGAAGTAGGAGTTTTAGCTAAATCAACAGCTTTATTTTTAGATTCCAGATACACGCGTGCCACATGCATGCTGACTCGATCGACCGGTAGTGCAAACACAGCACGACGCAGCGATTCTTGTAGCTAGATCAATGCCTTATTCGTTATGTATAAAACTAATTAATTAATTAATTTTTTACATATGACTAGGCTAAAACCTAAGACGAAGACTTTCTTGTGAGTTGTTGTTAGATTGGCGTGTGACAGGTTTAATTTAGTCCACAAGTAATTGAGTCCCCCCACATATCTTACCGTTGATTGGACCATGGACTTTACGCATCGATCGATATCATAGGTCACGGGCGCCGGGAAGGCGAAAGCCAACAACGGGAAAGCAAGTTTTTCGCGGTCAAAAGTGACGGGAACTGAAATTGAGAGACAGAGAGAGATTTTGGATTTTCCAATGCGCGCTGAATATATGCATGGAATTTAGCGCGACTCAACAAAATGCATGCCATCGACTCTTCCATCCTTGAGAGTAGTAGAGCTGGAACTAGTGGTTGAGGTGTCATAAATCATAATTTCGTTCTCAGGCGCCAAATTGCGGAGTATATACTTACTACTACTATGTTTGTAACAAAATACTACTACTGCAGGAGTGAAAAGAGGACTAGAGCCGGGTAAAAACATTCCATGCACCATGCATTTGCATGTGCCCAGGTGAGGACAAAATTCTAGCTAGAACCAGCTGGCACTACGTGACAGCATCCTAGCTGGTCCACGTTCATACGTCGTAGTACTATGTATATATGTATACGTACTGTACGTGCTTGTGCTGGGGTACATTTATATATACATGGGCACTCGTACTCGTACCTGCGTGCCAGCAGTCAACTTATCAGGCCGGAGAGCAAGCAAGACTAGCTCCCGATTGGATTTCAGATAAGAGAACAAAACGAATCGGGATTAGTGCAGGAGGAGATCACCATCCAATCCAATGATTAAGCCAGCAGAACAAGGCGTTGTCAGCTACATCCAGGCGTACAGCTACCCTTTTGATTCCAGTCCAGGTACCACGTGCATGCCACATGTCATGCCCCAGCAAACAGCTTGAAGGAGAGTACCACACTACTGGATTTGCTTCTTCTATACCTTATTAGTGAGCTCATGCAGTTTTATTTTAGTATTGTTTAGCAAAAGTTCTCATAACATCTTTCAGGCTGAATATATAGGGTACCATAACGAGCATTGAACTGTACTAATAAATTTGTTGAGGTGTGTCTGGCAAAGTTCTCAGAACATCTTTCATGCTGAATGTACGTGGAAGCTCTGTCAAATTGATTTTCTTTTTTTTTTTTTACCGAGAAGTGACTTTATGTAACCATGTTTCCTATTTCACGGTCACTATAGGCGTATAGTTTATTCCTAGCGAGTCCGTAGAGAAACATTTTGGTTACATAAATAACTTCTCTTTTTTTTTTTTTGAAAGATCCGGTTTCCCGGCTTTGATTAATAAAAAGAAGATAGCATACAACAATGGTTATATGCGCGAGAGGCGCTCCCTACCACAAACTAGGCTGCGGAGGGTCTAGGAATTAGATGCTGATTACTCACTACTGATTTGGACAACTGTTAGGGACTTTCGAATTACCCTACACCTTGTTTCGGCCACTAGAAAGTCGTTGAAGTTTTGTTCTCTTCTCACCACATTATTGAGTTCCCATGGCAACATTGAAAAACTGATGCTACACCTTTGTGGCTGCAACAACTCACTACACATCCATCTCCACCAGATCAGATGCATCAGCAATCGCCGCTAAGGCATTTGCTAGCTCTTTGTCGTCCAGTCGTGCCGCTGCCCTGAGTGCCTTGATGGCTTCTTCTGGGAGATCATCACCATGCAAATCAATGTATTCAGTCACTGCTACATCCGACGCCGAACGCCGTGGATTGAGGAACTCTAGCTCGTGCATCAGCTTGTGTTGCGCGCGCTTAGCCACCGGCACCGCAGATGGGTTGGCAGCCTGGCGCAAGCTCGAACGCGTCGTCTTTAAGGTCTTCTTCTTCCTCAGCTTGCCTGCACGGGGGGAAGTTGCACGGGGTTACAGAATTTAGTGCTAAATTGAAAAAGATTACATATAACGATGTACGAAACAAAGGAAAGTAGAAACTTCCTTGCTCGTTAAACGTATTTATGGAGTAGTAGTGACCAAAAGTATCAAACCAACCAACCAAAATGAGCTTTTCTTGTGATGAGTTCATTCATGTTTGGACACGGGCTCTTCTCTTATCGTTATCAACAACTTGATGTGCAACCCATCCCATCAACATTCATTGGACAATCGTCAATTAGTTGGTCACGAGTTTATATCTGGCTTTATAAATATTTTGTAGTCATCAAAAAAGAACCGGCAGCTAACGGATCAGAGTTTCCAAATGCAGAGAACATGCATATGGAACTTTCGTGTACACTCCGTTCGATTTGAAAGGCGACTCTTCCATCGTTCAAAGGTCAGATTAAGGATCTATAGCTAGCCATCCAAATCGAATTATTGTTTCCATTTCCAGGCATGCTCAAACCATTGATTGATGCATGCATGCATTTACCATGTGCATTTGTTCTGGTTCCCTAGATTTGTATTTTTTTCTCCTCTCAAAAAAAAATGGAAAAAAACATTTGGTCAGGTGAATTTTCATATGCCATTGATCTGAGATGTCAAGAATCGCGTAGTGACATGCTTTTGATTTGAAGAGCAAGAGCTCATTTAAATGCTACAAATCAAAACGAGACACCATCTAGACATAATGATCTTAGCCATGCATATCACGGAATCCGAACCCATTTTATACCAACTCAAAAGGAATTTAGTAACAAATAATCAAAAGGTTGTACAGAAACTTACAAAAAGGAAAAGAGTGAAGTTAGCTAGCACATGCCGTCGTTCACATGCAAAAACAGAAAAATGGTTAGGTTTCACATGCCGAAAAGAGAGATACTAGCAGAAAAGGACACAAACACAACTAAAACATGGAACACCATCTCATACAATACAAGCTGTATGTATCCTTCAAATTAAGACCAAACATAGCATGTTTTGAATCATCTATCTAAAAGATCTGCATAAAAAGGATCCTAAAAAAACTCATATCTTGAGAGCAAAAATTCTGCAGCCTGGAAGGGCGAAGTGTACGCGTGGCCACAGCGGATCCACCTGGGCGATCCAGATTGCCACAGCCGTGTCCGTGTCGGACAGATCAGATCAAATCAAACCCGCCTGCTGCTGCTACCCGTCAAACACCAAACACCAGATCCAACCAATCGTCGGCAGCAACGTGCCCACCCCCGCAGCACCCCCGTTGTCTTTAAATTACCCGCACGCAGGCAGGCCAACCGAAATCCGAAAGAGCTTCGCGCGAAACCATCCGAGGCCTCTAGATTTCCAAGCCGCCATTCGCGCGACGCTTCGTTCCGCCGCCGCCGTTCCCGTTCTGAATCTTCCCTTGCCGAACTTTCAGCGGCTTCCTCGGGATATATATATCCTCCTCTCGCCCGGCGGCGCACGAGGGGAAACAAAAGCGTCGATTTTTTTCTTTTTCCTTTTTCCCCTCGTCTGCGCGCGCCCTGTCGAGCGAGCACTGTTCCGTTGAGAATCTCCGGTCGCGGCCAGCGTCGTCTATCTATCTCCGGCCGTGGGAGCTGTTTTCCTGAGTTGTTTGGGCGGCCAAAATTAGCCATTCCCCACCTGCAGACAGGCCGGGCTCGGCTAAACTTCACGCGCGTCTTCTCCGCGGCCGCGCGCGGAGGAGGGGGATTGGATTCTCATCTTGTTCCGGCCGCCCCTCTGCCTGCTTGCCGGGGCCCGGAGGCCGCGGATTAGAGGAGGGCGGGCCGGCGGCATGGGGCTCGGCGTGGTGGCGGAGCTGGTGCGGCTGGGCGTGCTGAGCTCCACCTCCGACCACGCGTCGGTCGTGTCCATCAACCTCTTCGTCGCGCTGCTCTCCGCCTGCATCGTCCTCGGCCACCTCCTCGAGGAGAACCGATGGGTCAACGAGTCCATCACCGCCCTCATCATCGTAAGCACGCTACGCTTCCCTAACCTTCTCCATTGATGCTCCTGCAGCTCCTGCTCGAATGCCGACGATCGATGCGCGGTATAATGTCGTCTGCTTTTGCTTCACAGGGGCTGTGCACCGGCGTGGTGATCCTGCTCACCACCAAGGGGAAGAGCTCGCACATCCTCGTCTTCAGCGAGGACCTCTTCTTCATCTACCTCCTCCCTCCCATCATCTTCAATGCCGGGTATTGCTTCCTCGCACGTACATGCTTCTGCTGAATTCGGTTTTGTTTTGTTTCTGGAAGCAGTTACTAGTATATTTATGAGCTTATTAAGGTTTCATGGGAATTTCTATCTGCGTGTGTGTCCATAGTAGACATGATTGAGTGGAGAGGTTTCGATCTTGTTTTTTTCTTCTGGGCCTAGCTGTCCATCTTCTCCCGAATGTCTGGTTTATACTTGCATGTCGTAAGCATTTTTTATTCCACCACTTCCCCCTTTCTGTATTTGGTAGGTAAACATGGCTCTTTGTTCTGTCGTCGCTCTGGAACATACAATACGTAGCGTCACTTGCCAGCTGCAGCTGCTGATTGGAATTCTTGACCTTTTGCTTGATGCTAGTGACTAGTGAGACAATAAAAAAAAAATTACTACTGAAACGGTAGAATATATTATGACTGTGCAATAGGACTCCTACTGATTGATATTGATACCATTTTATGGGTCAGTACGCAGTACTAATCATCTGACACCATGAGGGACCATGGAGTGGTCCTGTTGCCTAGGAGTGATTATTTTTTTTTCTCGAATGCGTAAAAGACTTGCGCATCTTTGCTAGGAGTGATTATCTGATCCGTTTCTGAAACAACCCAAAGCCATGGTGGTCTGAACTTGCTGGAGGCTGCGGAATTTAAAGTTTTAAACCCTGCTCTGATTGTTACTGATGTAGGACTGAGGTTGAAGGGATGCTTTGTGTGACTCCTTAAGAAGAAACTGAAGGGTCTTTTGAGTCCATAGTGCCAATCCCTTCTAGTTTGATAGTTCTTTTACCGTTTACATCAACTTTCCAGTTTTTATATGGTTACTCAAGATTCTCAAAAACATTTCCTCACCAGGTTCCAGGTGAAGAAGAAACAGTTCTTCCGGAATTTCATGACAATCACATTATTTGGCGCTGTGGGGACAATGATATCCTTCTTCACAATCTCTCTCGGTATGTTCTTTCCAAGCAATATTCTTAATTCTCCCCTATTGATTTTTATACTGAGTTGATTTGTAAAACCTGTAACAAAGCTAGTCATTAAATGGTAGTAGTGCTGTTCCACTATGCACTTCCAACTTTTGGACATCTCTGATGTCTGCCACTCAAATACTATATTTCAGGTGCAATAGCGATATTCAGCAGAATGAACATTGGAACGTTGGATGTCGGGGATTTTCTCGGTAAGCATCATTGCGAATTCCACATGATGCACTCCCTATAAATAATGATGTCACCATGTGGAGCCTCACCTCTAATATCTGTCATAATTGCAGCTATTGGAGCTATCTTTTCAGCAACAGATTCTGTCTGCACACTGCAGGTTTGTTGTTGGAACCCCATGATCCCTTCACTAAATAGTATCTTTTTTCTTAATGAAATTGAAATAGTATCTTGACTCCTGAGAGGAACCTGGTCCTTGCATAGTAATAATATATTGTACTTGTCATCATTTTGTTGGAAACAGGTCCTCCATCAGGATGAGACGCCCTTTTTGTACAGTCTCGTGTTCGGTGAAGGAGTTGTGAACGATGCCACGTCTGTTGTGCTCTTCAACGCACTCCAGAACTTTGATCTCAACCACATCGATGCAGCCGTTGTGCTCAAGTTCTTAGGAAATTTCTGTTATTTGTTCTTGTCAAGCACCTTACTTGGAGTGTTTGTAAGTCTGACACTCTTATTTACATACTGTATAACTATCTTGATTGGATCAGTCAACAGCCAAAACTAATGTTTTTTGTACCTTTGGCAGACTGGATTGCTCAGCGCCTACATAATTAAGAAGTTATATATAGGAAGGTGGGTCAAACTAAGAAACACTTACTAGTCAACGATTTTATTCGCTTTAAACATCAACAACATGTTATCTAAGTATTAACTTGGCTGCTTGCTGTACTGATTTCAGGCATTCCACTGACCGTGAGGTTGCGCTTATGATGCTCATGGCTTACCTCTCATATATGTTGGCTGAGGTGAACCTCTGATCATATTTGGCATGGAAATTCGCATTTGTTGTCTTATTTTGTTAACTTACTCTTTTTATATGGTATTTGCAGTTGCTAGATCTGAGTGGTATTCTTACTGTATTCTTCTGTGGTATTGTGATGTCGCATTACACTTGGCATAATGTGACAGAGAGCTCAAGAGTTACAACCAAGTAATTTTTCCTTGTTATTTTCACTAGTGATGTTTGTATTTTGTTTGAAAAGGAATCCTGACTGATTTTTTTTGACCTTTTCGTTCATTTAGGCATGCCTTTGCAACTTTGTCCTTCATTGCTGAGACTTTTCTCTTCCTATATGTTGGGATGGATGCCCTCGATATCGAGAAGTGGGAATTTGCCAGTGACAGGTCATATACATGTACTTCTCACATATAGTTCAAGATAAATATATAACTCTCTTTCTGTTTGCAAAGACTGAAATTTCTTTGTTCCCATTTTCAGCCCGGGAAAATCCATTGGCATAAGCTCGATTTTGCTAGGACTAGTTCTGGTGGGGAGAGCTGCATTTGTTTTCCCATTGTCGTTTTTGTCCAACTTGACAAAGAAGTCTCCATTGGAGAAAATAACATTTAGACAACAAGTGAGTAATTCCTAGTTACAGCACCTTTCATTTTTTTTTTTTTTTTTTTTGTAAAAGGATCATCTAATTTGGCTAACTGAATCTTTCGATAGATTGTAATATGGTGGGCTGGACTGATGAGAGGTGCCGTGTCCATTGCTCTTGCTTACAACAAGGTTTGTGTTCTTTGCCTTGTCCAACTTGACACCCGCTCCCTCTAGAAGAATCTCCCAGTTTCTTCTCCAATTTTTAACTCTTCCTCTTGCAACTGCAGTTCACAAGATCTGGACACACACAGCTGCACGGCAATGCGATAATGATCACCAGCACAATCACTGTCGTTCTATTTAGCACTATGGTGAGTCATCTTGTTCCGGGATTCCTCTGATGCAAGGTGTTGGCTTATCATGTAGCATGCCCGTGCCCTGACGAATCTGCATTCTCACCCAAATAATGGATGCCCACCAGTCACCATTGAGCTAACCCAAAAGGCTTCCAAGTCGATTTTCACATCACACGCTAGTCACGTTAGGTGTCATGGTGGCAATTAAATGTGGAAGTTTGTAGTGGCAAACAGGTTCTTATCCTTTCGAAATAGATTACTGACAGGAAGATGATGTTATGTTCCGAGAACTCAATCTGGTCCCCTCATCCTGTATTAAGAGAACACCCTACTTTCATTGACTATGTTCACATTAGCATGACTTTCAAAATTGCTGAACAGAACCTTTTAGGATTATGATACCACCAGATCATCTATTACCAACTTGACAATCTGAATGTTTCTGACATTTTGCAATGACCATCAGGTGTTTGGGATGATGACGAAGCCATTGATCCAACTGCTGCTCCCTGCCTCGAGCAACACGGCCCCCTCCGAGCCGTCGTCACCCAAGTCCCTGCACTCCCCTCTCCTGACGAGCATGCAGGGTTCCGACCTCGAGACATCCGGCGCGCAGATTGTCAGGCCGTCCAGCCTCCGGATGCTCCTCAGCAAGCCAACCCACACGGTGCACTACTACTGGCGCAAGTTTGATGACGCACTGATGCGGCCCATGTTTGGCGGCCGCGGGTTTGTGCCATACTCCCCCGGATCGCCCACTGAGCAGAGCGTCCATGCCGGACGGTCAACACTGCCATGAAGACAAGATACCAAGAGAACAAGACATGGTTTTGGTGAATGTAGTTTTGGCTGCTAATGGTCAGATGATGATGTTTTTGTTTGTTGACAACTTCTGATGATGCGTTAGCAGTGGCGAGGAGGGGGTCAATTGGTGGTTATGAAGAAGAGCATTGGTGGTTATGAGGAAGAGCAACCTTGGTAACTGGCGGGTATTGAGTGTATGACAAGGCTGTAAATTTTTGTAGATATAAAAAACACCCGTTTGGCCATTTGTATTGTAATCTTATTGTATGTATAAGCTAGCAGGCTTGTACAACAGCTCTTAGGTCTTGTTTGGATGGGCGAAATTCTGGCAAACAGCGGCCCAACCACTTGTATGTGAGTTGTTCTCTATCTGATTTCTGATCTGCTTGGATGATCCAAGCATGGCCTGTTGGGATTGGGAGGCGGAGGTGGCCATCTCCATGTAATTTTGGTTTCCTTTTTCTTTCTCTGATTTTGAAATGGACTTGGTGTGTAGGCTGATTTTGAAATGGACTTGGTGTGTAGGTTGTTTAGCTAATGGTTTCTGCAGCTGATAAGCCGACTGATACTATTTTGTTAAGAAACATTGATGACTAATAATCCGAGTTTGTTCTAACGAACAGGCCGGGCTACCTACTTACTCTGATCTTGAATACTACCCGCTTCCTTAGGACACACAAGTCAAACATTGACCATCAATATCCAAATGTATGTAAATTGAATAACACAATATAGTCATTATTAGATTCACAGTAAAAGCAGTCTTTTGACAACATATGGCTTTCTTCATTTGAGCTATGCATCTTGTCAGATCATCAGAGCTAAAAAAAGTTTGCAGACGCTAAATGTTGGCATTGGAGAAATTAGTACAATCCCTAAAGCGAAAAGAGAAATCAAATAAGGAAACAATAAACCATAGTGGCCAACAAAATCCATGTTGAAAGGCTGAAACCTTAGTATTGAGCACAAAATTATTTATTCACTGTCACGTTTTCATGCGGTTCTACTACCATTCCCAACGAACTTCCAACTTTACAAGAGACTGGAAAAGTTGATGAGTGGCAACCCGTCCGTGCACCATACAGGAGGAAACTGAATCTGATGATGTTATTAATATTGCATCCAGATACATAACACATTTACAATAATCAAGAATGGAAACTTTATCCGGAATACTACAAATTTACAATCAATGATAACTGATAAGACATACAAAAGAATATATCATCCCACACTTGAAATACAAAAGAAAACAAACTAACTAAAATAGCAAAAACCAGCTAAATCTACACAAACACCGCCATGGAAACAGGTGGAGAACCATTAGGTAGCCAAAGCTCACATAAGGCATGACCAATCAAAAATAACACCATTGTGTCTGAGTAAGATCTAGTGACCCAAAATCTGTGAGATGCGTCGTTCAGCATCCACAGGTATCTCTCTACCCGGCACACTGACTTTTAGAACACTCAGGTATCTGCGGAATGAACATTTTGGAGCCAAATGAATACCATTCCACTATAAACAATGATGTGGTTAAAAGAAAAATGTTTGGAGGCTTACTCTTTAGCAGAAAACAAATATTCATGTTCTGCGATGAATCCAAGCAAAGACTGCAAACATAGCAGTAGTGTAAAAAAAAACATTGAAAGACCAGGATTGTGTTACCATAATCTAAGTGTCATGTACCTCAAAAGGCAAATTTAATAACTCATAGAACGTTCGAACACGATCCAATCTCTGTTGTACTGCTTCACTATCTATTGAAGGTATGGCTGCAAGAGCCTGCAGAGATTTCATTTGCATGAGTGACTAGATATATAGGTCTGCCCTTTACTGTCGTAAAGCTGTGACGAACAGAAGATGCGAACAGCTAATACAGAAGATAATGTTTATATAAAACTGTCATATAAAAACCTCACCTGTTCCAGAGCTATCGAATTCCTGCATATTTGCTGGACTCCTAACAAGTTGATTGACTTCATTTGAGCAAGTGCCTGGATGAACATACAAATAAGAAATGTAAGGAGGGTATCTCAATTTACAGTGTAGGCTTACCATGAAGATCACAAGACTGCAGCTTGTTGGAATTGTGTTCTCTCATCACATTAGGCTAACCTTAGATGGGTAGCAATATATGTCATACATAGGCCTCATGGGCCTCGCCACATAGGCCTAATACTCATACTCCAACACCCCCCGCAGTCTGAACTACCGGCGCAGCGGAGTTGCAGACTGAACACGAAAAGAAGCACACACACGAGCCCCCCACAGATGCAACTAGCCACCGGTGATGTTGAGGCTGGAGCGAAACTCGGTGAAGGTCGAGGACGGGAGGCCCTTGGTGAAGATGTCGACAAACTGGGAGGTAGTCCGAACGTGGAGGACCCGAACATCGCCGATGGCGACACGATCTCGGACAAAGTGTAGATCAATCTCCACATGCTTGGTCCGCTGGTGTTGTACGGGGTTGGTGGAGAGGTACACAGCACTGACGTTGTCACAGTAGACCAGCGTGCTCCAGGAGAGAGGGTTGTGGAGCTCGGCGAGGAGCTCCCGGAGCCAGGAGGCCTCAGCCACTTCGTTAGTGACAGCGCGGTACTCCGCCTCGGCAGTGGAGCGGGAGACCACCGGCTGGCGCTTGGACGACCAGGACACCAGGTTGCCGCCCAGAAAGACAGTGTAGCCAGAGGTGGAGCGCCGAGTGTCCAGACAACCGGCCCAGTCGGCGTCAGTGTAGACGACGAGCTCGGTGGAGGGAGACCGGTGAAGGAGCAGGTCGTAGTCGACGCTGCCGCGGAGGTAGCGGAGAAGGCGCTTGAGAGCAGTGAGGTGGGGCTCTCTGGGATCATGCATGTGAAGACATACCTGCTGCACTGCATAGGTGATGTCCGGCCGGGTGAAGGTGAGGTACTGAAGTGCACCGGCAAGACTCCGGTAGGCAGTGGGATCTGCCACTGGGTTGCCCTCGGTCTCTGACAGCTTGCCTTGTATGTCAACCGGAGTGGAGCAGGGCTTGCAGTGAGTCATCCTAGCTCGCTCCAGGATATCAAATGTGTACTGCCGCTGGTGAAGTAGTCCGGTGGGACGATGCTCAAAAGTGACCCCGAGGAAGTGGTGGAGCACACCGAGATCCTTCACAAGAAACTCCTGTTGAAGAGCGCTGATAATGCGGCGGAGTAGTGACGGACTGGAGGCTGTGAGGACAATATCATCAACATAGAGCAGCAGGTAGGCAGTCTCAGCGCCATGGTGATAGATAAACAGTGACGTATCTGATTTGGCCTCCACAAACCTCAGTGTCAACAGGAAAGTGGCAAGCCGAGAGTGCCACGCCCGAGGGGCCTGCTTGAGGCCATAGAGAGACTTGTTGAGTCGGCAGACCATGTCAGGACGAGAAGACACAACAAATCCAGCCGGCTGGCTGCAGTAGACTGTCTCAGCAAGAGTCCCGTGCAGAAAAGCATTCTTGACGTCCAGCTGATGCACGGGCCAGGAGCGAGCGAGAGCCAGTGAAAGCACCGTGCGGACGTTGGCCGGCTTGACCAGTGGGCTGAACGTCTCATCGTAGTCAACTCCAGGGCGCTGAGTGAACCCCCCGGAGCACCCAGCGAGCCTTGTACCGCTCAAGGGTACCATCGGCCCGCCGCTTGTGTGTCCAGATCCACTTGCCGGTGACGACGTTGGAGCCGGGCGGACGGGGCACCAGATCCCATGTCTGGTTGGCGAGGAGAGCCGGGCGGACCGCGCACCAGATCCCATGACGGGGCACCAGATCCCATGACGGGGCGCCAGTGAGGGTCCGACAAGGCGTCGCAGACGGAAGAGGGTACAGGAGAGACCTGCGGGTCACCGGGCATCGCCGCAAGAGCCCGGGACCACAGGGTACCAGCCACGTGCCGCGTCACCATAGGGTGAACATGCCGCGGGTGTCGGTGAAGGAGCGGTGGGTGGTACACCGGTGGGACGACACGAGCAGCCGGCGGCCGCGGCGGTGTAGGCATCCCCGGCGGAGAAGAGGCCACCGGCGGTGGAGGCGTCGCCGG
>CM041630.1:67078306-67157341 GCA_023333625.1 Bothriochloa decipiens
ATGAGTCAAGGTATTTTTTTCCTTTGCTGATAGAAGCTGCTCACACACACTGTTTTTGTTTCTATAAATGCACCGGCATGACGTTAAGATAGCACTATTTTATTTACTTGTATATCTCATTTCCCAGCAGGTGCGAAGGAGATGAACCAGCAGATACAACAAGAATATAGCCTAATCTACACTTACCTGAGCTTTAAGCTGGAGAGTTTGGTGCTCAAGTAATCATAGGAGAGCTGGATACTTCCGTTCAGTACTATCGTGATGTAATAGCAATCTAGCTTGAGTGGTTTGCATCGAGGGTTGGCAAGTGTGAGCATCAGACCAGAGTATCCTAAAGCATTTCGCTTTTGATTCAGCGTTTGACCTTATAGTATTACAGTCGAGAGATCATACTTTGTGCTGTATCTATCTTGCAACCGTCCTATTTGAAATGACCCTTCTAAGGTGCCAGAAGGCATTACATTACTTTCATATCCATCTGAGTATATACAAATGTTGAAGATCTGATTTCTCCCTGATAGCTGACTGAAATATAGCGCCGCCTGTAATATATAAATGGTCTCTCAAGTCGAGACAATATATTAACAAGTAATACAGATACAGCCTCCAAATACAAAAAAAAAAAGTCAAAATTAAAATGCATGCACATTTGCAACCCTGATCCACTAATACTTGGATCATCTCGCTCTTCTCAGCTAAATCTAGTAGCGAGAAATTTCCCTCAACTGAAAAAAGTAGCAGCGGAAATATAACTCTAGATATAATGAGACAGCTTACTGAGGGGCATGGTGGTGATGAATTCAAAGTTTGAAACTTTAAACAGCCTTGGCCTCCGTGGCTCTGGTATTGCCTGACACGGCCATGCCGCGCTCCTCGTCGTCCTCATCCCACTCGCCGCACACGACGCTGCGCACGAACTCCATGAAGTGCGGGAAGTGGTCGGGCGAGAAGAACTCGGCGCCCATGCGCTGGTACGTGAAGTGGCAGGGCCGCATGAGCTCCGTGGTGAGGATGTTGCTCCGGATGCGCGAGAAGCTGCTGGTGTGATTCATGACGAGCGACGCGTTCTCGCCGGCGATGCGTGCGCCGTGGCGGCGGCACGCGTTCTTCATCTGCACCAGCAGCGTGTCCGGGCTGGACCCCGTGCTGTGGTGCTGCTTGTTCATGCACACGTCCATCCCCGGCACCACCATGGTGCAGCCGTGGCGCGCGAACATCTTCGCCACGGGGCTGTACCCGTTCTTCTTGTTGCTCTTGTAGAACCCTGCCGCCGCCTCGGCGGGCCGCGACGCCGCGCCGTGCCACCAGTGCATGAACGGGATCTTGGCCGACAGCTCCACGGGCTTGTCGCCGAACACGGCGTTGGCCGTGCCCAGGACGCGGTCGCCGTGCCCGACCAGCTGCCCGGCGTACCACGACAGGAAGAAGTCGCCATATTGGGTCTCCCAGGACCCGCCGCGCTCCCTGAAGAAGCCGCACGAGTCCGGCGAGTCGTGGTACCGCGGCGCGTCGTGCGGCCCCGCCAGCCCCCACATCGCGTGGCCTTCCTCCTCCGCGTGCTGCCGAAGCTGCTGCAGCATGTACTTGTCGTAGCACTGGAACTCGCCCATCCCCGTGAACTTGCGGGCGTCGCTCCCCGGCGGGTACGACGGGTACCGGAGCACGCCGTGCGCGCCGAGCCCCACCGTCACGTCCTATATATACGTGGCAGAGAATGAATGAAACACTGGCCGGCAATGGCGATGCATGCAATGCAGCAACCAATGGAATAATGTATGTAGATGTTACGGTGATGGTGGAGTCGAAGAAGTCTTCGAAGGCGACGGCGAAGCTGCGGTAGAAGGCCCCGTAGAGCTGGAGCGGGGACTTGCCGTGGAGCACAGGGAGGTCGTCGATGGAGAAGGAGAGGCACCCGTCGTGCCGCCCACCCGAGCGGTCGGTGAAGAAGATGTCGGGGTCGTCTCGGGCGACGCCGCTGACCCAGGACGGCAGCGTGGGGACGCCGGCGCCGGGGGTGCCGTGGGTGCGGAGAGACACGAGGAGGCTGAGCCCCTCGGCGCGCACCATGTCCGCCACGGCCTGGTACCCGGCCCAGCAGAACCTGTCGGGGGACTCGGGCTGAGCCACGGACCAGAACACCGGCAGCTCCACGCCGTCCGCGCCCAGCAGCCGGACCGCACGGATCCCCGCCGCGATCGCCGCCGCGCTGTTCACCGTCGCGCCGTCCGTGACCGAGTCGATGGGCAGGCCCACGAACAGCCTCGCCGGGGCCCAGTCGTCCACGTCGTGGCTCTTTCTGCTGTGCTCGCCGGCGCCGAAGAAGCGGCCCACGAGCCCGGCGGCCCTCAGGTCCCTGTTAGCGCTGCAGCCACCCTGCCGCGCCGGTGGGAACGTGACCTTGTTCGGCGCGCGTCCGCCCGGGCCCCGGGTGCCCTGCGGCCGGCGCGTCGCCGACGCCGATGCTGTCTGCGCCATCATCATCACCGGCACGGTCTCCATGGCGATCGACCAAGCTGTCCGGCGGACGGAGTGTCCGTACGTGCGTGCGTGCGTGCGCTGCACGAGCCAAGGCGAGGTCGAAAAAGGGACGTGCTCCGGAACGCTCGGTGGCCAGCTCTCGGTTGTTTCTGCGTCCCCGGCGAAGTATTTATGGGTGGCGGGAAAGGAAAGGGAAAGGGGTGGCCGCGGCGCGCGCGTTGCCAGCCGCAGAACTCGGCGTGGACGTGCGCGTGTCAGGGTTGCTTTGCCTTGTTCGTTGACATAGGCGATTCAGGGCGTTTAGGACTTTTGGCGCAGGAGACCAGATAATATCATTGATCTAATCGTAATTCGTAAAACATATTTTTCAAAGTATATTGGTGTCATAAATATTTTTATAAATTTGATCAAAACATAGATAGTTTGACTACTTGGAGAACTAAAATTGTATTATTTTAGGATGGAGGTAGGAATTTACATATGATGTATGTATCTATTGTTCCTTAAAGCAACACGTCCAAAGGCGTGATTTCGAAAAAAACGTATATATCTATTGCTAGTTCGCTTACTTTTACTTAGCACAATGTGAGTTGATTGAAGTCGTGAGATATACATGGTTGTTGGTTTTAGTCGGTATTTGTAGACAAATTTCATACCGATACTGCCTACATGGGACGTGTTTGGTTACAGCTGGTATTGCTATGTATAAATTCATGTCTGTAGCAAGACTGACTATGCCAAATGGGGAAATAAAATTGGATATTGGGTCAATGATTTCTACCTAGATCCAATCCAATTGTGTTCGGAATACTAGCTTGTCCAAGGAAAAAATGTAATTATAAGTATATTGTTAGTTAACGTGTCTAAAGGTTGACTAAATATATATTAAAATTATTGTTAATTATGACACAAGTAAAATACTATAAAATATAATATTATGACTGATACTTATTTGATACTATTATTATTAACCCCACCTTTATGATGAGATAAGTGGAGGGTTTAAGTGCTAAATAACCCATATTTATCTCTAGCTGATTTGTATGGTCTTGATTAGAGTTTTCATAGTTTGCACAGGAGGCTGGTTTCCACAGCATACATTGCCTTTTTATTTATAGTTAAGATACCTTAGATAGTTTATAATATGATAATGGGATAGAATTTGATTCTTTTGCAAATGGAGGGATCAATCCAATTCCGGCTACACTGAATCCAGTTTGCATGGTTTAAGACTTTATATGGATTACTGGGCTGCAGCCCATCGTGCATATGATTTATATATATTTTATACTGTAGATACGGAAATTGTTACAGCCCATCGTGCATATCTTTTATATAGATACAGAAATTGTTAGAGATAGAAAATCCGACATTCTAAGTACCATTCCCCTCGCCTTCAATTCTTGAAGTGGATGTTAAGATGTCTATGCAAGATGTCATTTATCCTTGTTACTCAATTTGAGATATCATTTTATCTGATTGCTCAAGGTGGTGTTTAGGTATGCAAAGATAAGTGCTCATGACAATCTCACTAACGCGTTACGTGTGCTAGCTTAGTTGGCATTGCAATTCAAATCCTAATAACTTTCGAAGTTGGCAGTTATTTATCATAGAAGTGAGTTGATTGATGATGCTTCACACTTGGTACAAGATGCAAATTCATTTTAAGGTGGAGTTTGTTAGTGTACGCATTGAATTCTAAGGTGAGTCATGGTAGACTCATGTATGGCCTGGCGGATTGGGTCAGGCGAATGTAGAAAAAATCGTCCCTGGGGTCGGACTAGACTTAGAGCCATAACTACAGTTGAAAATAACCTAGCACCATTTGGAATTGCAGCAAGAAATTCTTACTCAACAAGCAAATGACACCAAAATTTTCACTATTGCAAAACACCTTTCCACCGTTGTCATCCCAATAGGAAGAACTAGCACAAAGAAAGATTTTTGTTTGTATTCACCATCAGTTTGCCAAGCTCACAAGTAGATATTGAATTCACATTTACGCATTAACTACACTATGATTAAAAAGTCACTAATTTACGGAACCCTAACCCGCGCCGCCGCCTCCCCTCCCCACCTCCCTCTCCGCCGCGCCGCCACCGGAGCAGGCAGCCGGCAAGGCCAACGCTTCCTGCCATGATGGCAGCTGCGGGGCCACTGTTTCTGGTGGAGTGGCGGCGCTGGACGTCGTGAATCGGAGGGACGACTCGCCTGCGCTGCGTGGGGCGCGGTGAGGTCGCCGCTCGCGACCGTGGCGGCGCCGGCCAGGAGCTCGGGCAGGCGCAGGCGGCGAGGATGGAAGGGTCCTCTGATCGGGGCAGCGCCCGGAGGCCGCGGCTTGGAGGCGGCGCGGACGACGTGGCGGTGGATGTGGAGCGCAGGGAAGGTTGGGCGGATCAGGGCAGGTTGGGCGGATCCGTGTGCGGCGGCGGCAGTGAGCGACGTGGTCGTCGATTCACCATCGTCGTGGACGGATGTTGATCTGTGTGCGGCGGCAGCGGTGAGCGACGTGGTCGCCGATCCACCGTCGTCGTGGACGGATGTTGCAGGGGTTGGGCGGATCTATGTGCGGCGGCGGCGGTGAGCGATGTGGTCGCCGATCCACCGTCTTCGTGCCTGGTCTGCCGGTGGTGGTGGCGGCCGATGCCGTTGGCTGCTGATGGCAGTTGCAACAATGGCGGTGGTGGTTCGTGCAGGCGAGAGGGGGGGTGATACCTGCCCCTCCCACACGACTTTACCGGCCACGTTGGTGGCAAGCAGCCTAGGCGGCTACGGCGGCGGTCAAATCAAGGTAGGGGCGCTGGGTTTGGAGGCGTCCAAAGCCAGTGACCCTAGGGCAGGAGGAGGCGCCCACACTGGTGATGGCTTTGTTGTCCGCAATGGGCAACTAGTCGGTGGAGCTCAGTTTTTCGGATTTGATGGATTGATCCAGTGATGCTAAATGTCGCTGGTGTATGGCGTAACGGCACGGCTCTTGAAGGCAGTGGCGGTGCTACCATGTTTGGACGGCGGTGACGCCTGTGGGCGCCATTTTTCTCGCTGGAGGCGTCATCTTGTCCTCCATGAGGATCTCCTCGGGTGAAAACCCAACACCGGTGTATATGGTGGGTGATGATGGCATCTTTGGATGTCATATACTCGTTGGAGACATCGCTTTTGGATGATTCCATGGATTGTCGGCTTTGGTGTCGAATTGGTATTGGTAGGTCCCTTGTAGGTGCACCAGGAGCTTCGTTCCGTTGCCAGGTTACAGTATCCGGAATCTCCAATGGCGGTCGGTGTCCTACGTTCTTTCAGTATCCTCTAGGTCTAATGGACGTGTTTTGGTGTCGATTTGTGACTTGGTGGTCATACCAGTGCAAGTCAGAGTTTTTTATTGGAGATGTAATTTTTTCATCAGTTTTGTTTTAGTTGATACAGTGTACTCAGGTGACGTAGGTCTTACCTGTTTCACTGGACGTCCGATGTAATAATTTGGCCTGATGTAATCCTCGAGAGAGGATGGCTGAAGTCGGAAATATAAATTTCTTTTTATCTAAAGAAAAACGTGACATGTTTGCTGGCAAGATGAAAGATAATCGTGACGCCCTTGATGAACGTACTCTAGTAACTAGTCAGTAAAAGGGAGCAGTACAGTAGTATCTATTTTGTTGGAATGCAAGCAAATTGCCTTTTTTCTGAAAAGTATAGAAAAACCATAAGCTGCAAGCATCTCAGATTGGGTCGCAAAAAAATAATTTCGAGAAAGGATTAGGGATTTTAAGTTACCTTGGTCGAACGCTTGCGTTTCGTACTTGAGCAGGGATTGAATAAAACGGAGGAGACTCGGAGAGCGGCGGCGGCGGCCATCCGCCCAATCCCATGAACACCGAGCGACGGCTGCGTTCACGGAACGGGAGCGCCGATGCGGACATTTTGAAGACGTTTAGTTCCTGCGAATTTTGAAACGAAATGTCACATCGTGTCACCTCAGCGTACCGTAGCATTTCGTTTGTATTTGGTAAAAATTGTTTAAACTTTGAGTAACTAGATTTAAAATATTCGTTTCGTAAAGTACAATAAAATCATACAATTAGTTTTTGATTTTATCTACATTTAGTACTCTATGCATGTGTCGGCATTTTAACGTAACGGATGATAGAAATTCTGTATAGTAAATTTTAGGATGATTTCTGGGTAACTAAACACAGCCTGAAGGTCTTAGGTCTGACAACGGGGAACGTGTTCTATCTTGGGCTATGGCGCTGTGTTGGGCTGCAATTGTTGCTGGCCGCTGGGGTCATAATATTTTTTTACCGGGGTCATGGCTGGTGAAAACATACACGGTATAGTGGATTTGTAGAAAACCATCGGGTCAGCTGACCCCGACGACCACTACTGACTAGTAGACCTGTTTTCACGTTTGATTTGATAGCCAGTTTTGTTCATCCTTATCTATACACGTTTTGTAAATTGCACTAGAAAAGATATAAGCTCATCACATTCCCTACGTTTTTTTAAGCACTCCTCCGTCGATCCACGGCAACGGTTCAACCCCCCCCCCCCCCCACGTAATATGTCTCATGTTCAACCTCGATTCGCATCACTTCCTAACACACGCTTCAATCGAAATCGAGATGAACCTTGGTGGGTGGAGCCGTGTTGATTGACTTAAAGGAGTTTGCAAGAGTAGGCGACGTATGAGTAGTTAGTACAAGCACAGATCGGCTCTATTCAACGTACGAGTACAGTAGACTAGTACAGTACGAGTAGTTGATTTATTTATTTATTTCTGCCGCACGTTGGCACAGTGAAGCGACGCCGTCCTTGTCTCGTGACCGGCGGCAAGCCGGAAACAACACGTGCGAGCAGAGGCAGCTGCGACACACCAACCAAACAACCCACTACAAACACATGCCGCGCTAGCTGTGTCGCGGTCCCCTGCTCGGGGCGGTCACACTAGCTAGCTAGTTCCTTCGTTGCCGTCGACGACGCACGACCGATCGAGGATGCGTGCGTCTCAGACCTCGCCGCCGGACTTGGCGAACCGCCCCTTGATCCGCATCCGGCCGTCGGCGCGGGCCTTGCGCGACTCGTACCGGATCTGTTTGTCGAACCTGCAATGTCAATGTGTGAGAGCAGCGAGCGACATGAGAAGGTGCGTATTGGTGGCGACGACGACGGCTGGCTCACCTCCTGTTCTTGCGCTTCTCCTTGTAGCGCGAGATCACCGTGCCTCGGTCGGGGTAGGCCACGTCGTACCAGCCCTTCTTCTCCGTCTCCGGCGCCGGCGCCGGCACCAGGGGCGTCGGCGCCGTCGCGGCCAGCTGCGGCCGCGGGGCTGTCTCCGCGTCTGTCTTGCCGCTGTTGTGGACGTCGGCGGTGCCGCCGCCGCCAACCCCGCCGTGGCCGAGGGTGACGACGCTGGCCGGGCAGATCTCTGACATCTCCACGAACGAGGACAGGGTCGGCTCGGCCGGCGCAGGCGCCGGAGCCAGAGCTGCGTGCTCGCGCGCCCCGTCCTCCTCCTCCTCCTCCGTCCGGCACGCGTCGACGTCGCAGCCGGTCGGGATCCACGGTGCCTGCTCCTGTGATCAAGCTGCTTCTTTCAGTTTTAGCACTGCTACTGCTACAAACCTACTCCTACTACTGCATCATCTACTCCGCCTTTGCAATTGCAACGTTGTACTGAAAGGGATTCTGTTGGCAAATCACATTTAAAACTAGTTGTTGGACGCAGTTAAGTTGATGGCGAATCAACGTTGTACTGCGTCCCAGAATGGTCACCGTTCAATGTCGGTTTTTTTGAACGAACACTGTTCATGTCGTTGCTTGGAAAACTTGATGAGTTCCACAGCTCAAGACTGTCGGCAACTTTCATGGTGGTTTTAAAATGGGGAATCGCACATTTCAGGTGTTTGGAAATAATCTTACACGATCAAAAGGACAACTCAATAGAATTTCACATCCCCCCCTACTATATAGCCAAACAACATGGACAGAATTGCAAGGTTGATGGGATCCAGTTGGCTTAGTTTGGGTTAAATCAAATCAGAGTTAGCAGTGCAGCTAAGCACAATAATACTGAACCAAACCTCAGAGGAAGGCACTGCCGCGATGGTTGCTGCATCATGCCAGGTGGCGTCAGCGTCGAGAGCCCCGAAGTCGGCGTGTCCAATGGCAAGCTCCGGCGACGCCCACGGAGGCAGCTGCTCGCCGTCAGCTGGCTCCATCCCCGCGTAGGCCGCCACCGCCGCCGCCTCCAACTTGGCGAGCTCCCCCAGCTGCCGGACAACCTCGTCAGCCATCTCACCTCCGGAGCTCCGATTCTAGGTAGCGACATCGAGAAAACCATTAGCTTATAGAAGAGGAAAAAGAGATTCTTTTTTTCTTTTTTTCTTTTTGGCCGACAGTGAGCAGAGGCTGTGTTCTAGCAGGCGGTGGCAGCATCGGCAGTACCGTACCTTTGGGGACGCCGGCGGCGTGAGGAGCGGCTGCAGGCCATGGCAGGAGGTGGTGGGAACGATCACATCCTCCAAGCGGAGCACCTGGGGCTCCTCCCAGCCGTCGGCGGGCCACCACCCGCCGTCCCCGGCAGCCGCCGCCTTCTCGTCGTACCCGGCTACGCCGAGGATGGCCGCGAGCTCGGCGATCGAGGGGCACCCGGCGTACCCTTCCACGGCGCCACGGTCGTGGTGAAGAGGCTGCGGCGGATCGCCGCCGCCGTCCTTCCCCGACCCAAAGTGGCAGTCGGCGCAGAGGAAGCTGCCGCCTGCGGTGGCCGTGGCGGCGGCGGCGCGGCAGCAGGCGCAGAGCGGCGCCCGGGCGTGGCGGGAGGACACGGCGTTGGCGCCGTGCACGTGGCGGTCGCACGGCAGGCACAGCCTCGCGGAGTCGGCCCGGCAGTACACCACCGCCGGCAGGCTGGTGCAGGAGTCGCACGTCGGCGCCGGCGCCTCCTTGCCGCTGGCTGCGTCGTCCGCGGCGGATGACATGGCGACAGGAACCGGGATCGGAATCTGGTTGAGAGGAGGAATGCGATCTGCAGTGAGGAGGCACGGGATTGATGGCGCGAAAGGGAGAGATGACGATCGAGGCGTACAACCCTCGTCGCTGATGTCTCTTGTCGCCCGCCCGGCCTCTACGAGTGATGATGCATCCTTGTCTAGCAAAACTACAAACATTTAATAGGGGGCGCCGCGGCCGCGGTGGAGAAGAGGTACAGTACACAACCTACTACCGGGCCGTTTGATACCAAGGCGCCAGGATTGTTTGGTTTCTGCTTGGGCCATAACTCGCCAGTCGCCTCAACTAATTTTTTGAGAAAAATGGCTAGAAAATTTCAAGTTACATTTTACAGTATCTAAGAAAAATATATATAGAAGGGCTAACAACAATTGGAGTAAGATTTTTACCGTTGTTGCCGGCAAGTGGGCAACAGATAATGCAAAGACACTAAGGTACGAAGCATAGAGGGAAGATTGAGAGGATGACAAAACCATCATAGATAGAACATCAAAGATAAACTTCGTGACACATCCTAACAACATGTCCATACCTCCATCGTGAAAAAGTTTATGTCGAAGTGAAGATAAGCACTGTGATATTGGCAACTTGCCATCATGATGTAGTTAGTTTATAACTTTATTTAATCTCTCTTAATGAAAAACGGGTGAAGTCCCGGTCGTGAAAAAAAGATAAGCGCTCCGTTCAGTTTGAACTCGTATATCATCCCTGCCATGGCACATCAGCCGAACAGGGCGAAGACGTCAAAATCATCTCTCCCTCAATTGTGCAAAGCTTTGTGTCGGAAGAAAGAGCAGCTCTCAAATCCAAAGAAAGAGAAGACCTCGAATCGTGTTCTAGGAAGGTTCGAGAATCGACTCCAAAGGTGGCACGAGGTGTCGTTCGACGGATTAATCCGGGGCCGAATCCGCGACGACAAGCCCTGGATCATTTATGGTACTCCGTAACATACACAGTGACTGCACGCTTGAGGTTTGAGAGCACCACACCAGAGATGCCCAAACCAAAACACATGGCTCCGTTATGGGCTCCTGTCGTTTGAATGAATGGATTGGCAATGGCAATTTGGCAGGGCGGACGGAAGGGCGGCAAGCTGATGCATGCATGGTAATGGTACATCAGACCAGCCCTCGGTACCTCTGTGTGACTCTGCCTTGTATTCAAAAACAATACTCACGACAAACCTCTCCCCATAGTACAATTCGAGATGCATTTTTTTTATATTGTAGTGTTTAAAGTTAGACCAATTACATAGGCAAAAATATTAATGTATCTAATGTCTTTTGTTTTTGAAACTAATATTTATAGTGTCAAATAAATACACCGTGAAACGACAAATATAACAATATTCATTTAATATCACAAATGATTTTAACTTGATACTTTTCTAAAACTACATTCCTTCCTATACGGACTATACTCCGCTGGCTCTGCAAGCAGTGCACCTACCAGAATCCTCATAAATTGCAGCAGAAACCAGTGGAACCAATAGGGTAGGGGGGGCACACTGCCGCAGAAATTTATGCCCAGCCAGCCAGGCAGAGGCAGCTACCCTGACGTAGTCCCATTCCTCCCGTCCATCTCAGGTTGGTTGCTAGAGCTCCCATGAGTGACTTGTAAATTGTTAAGAGGAGATGAAACTTCTATATATCAGACACATGTAAATCGATTCTGGAGAAACAAACAAGACAATTTAGCATCCGTGTTGGCAACTTTCAAGTCTTGCAAAGTATTTTTGTTATAACAGGTAAACACGGTCATGAATCCTATGATGAAAATACCAAGTCATCAGATGCTATGCATGGATACCAATGCATAATCATCATCATAGGCTGATGGGGCATGTCTCAAATCACATGGAATGCCAAAATGAGAAAAGTGCAGCATGCTTGAAGCTCAGCATGTGGAGAGTCTAAAACAAGCATGCTAATTAAATAAAACTTCACTGAGAATGCTAATGATAAGTGGATAATAACTGGAACATTCACCCCAATTAACATGATATAATAAGATACCAGATCCTCGTAATTGCATTAATTGATCATTTCACATTAATCTCTGGCTCAGCAAGAAAGTTGAACAGGTAGCAGCTGTGCAAACACGAATGGTCCTCGCGAAATATATTGCTAACACACATGTGCACATCCAAATGATCAGCAGGAAAGCATAGGTAAATTGACATGGAACACAGCTATTCTCTATTCTAATTTTAAGTCAAAAACCCAGGAGGAAAATTTTGCTAAACATTAATTATATGATGACTAGGATTACAATTTAAGTTAATCATATGCCCACATCTGATCACCATGACACTGTAGCATAACAAAGTACTTTCCCGTCAGCAGGGATTTCCAATAAAATGCAAAGATATGATTGTGGTGTTATCCTTGTAAAAATAATTAAATCCTGTACCTAGTGATACAATTCGAGTTTGACCATAGTACGTACCAAAAAATGGCAAGGGTAAATAATTGGTCCAATTAAAGCTGAAGCATTCATTCAACTAACACCTGCTTTGTAACACCCTCGTATTAAGCATGCATCATTCTTGCACTTCATGAGCGTAACCATCTCATTTGCATCATTTTTGTTACATGAAATGATAAGGTTTAAATATGTGCTTACCTTGATTTGAACTAGAGCTATGTGATAGGTTGCTTGTTTGAGGTTAACTGTTTAATAAAGTTTGTAGAGAAAATTATTTGGAGCAAAACTTATTTTGGGGTCATTTCATGAAAAGGCTTGGAAGTGGGTCAAAAATGTCAAAAACAGTTTATAAAAATGATTTTCTTTTAATTTTTAATCCCATTTTTGAAATTCAAATTCTAGGCAGAATTAGGTTTTGATGTTTAAAAGTGAAATGTTCTACTCATCAAAAGGAACATTTCATCTTTTATGAGTTTTTCGAAATTCGGATTATTTTGGAAAATATGGGGTTCATCAAGTCTGCACGAATCTTGGCGCAGTGGGACCCACCGAACAGTCTCTTCTTCCTCCTCTCTTCTTCTTCCTCGCGACGCTGTCCGAGCCGACGCCGGCCGCCGCTGCCGCTGCCCGCTGTTCCGCCCCCGCACCCGAGCGCCGCACACCGATCCCGCGCGCCGCGCTCGCCCGGTCCCACAGCTCGCCCACGCGCCCTCGCTCTGCCCGCATGCTTGCCACTCGCTCGACGAGCTCCGACGCCGCGCTGCCTCAGTCCGAGCCCGAGCGGCCATTTCGAGCCGCCCCAACCGCGTCAGTCTCTCCCTCCCTCTCTTCTCCGCCACCAGACGCGCTCTTGCCCCTCCTCTTCCACCAGAGCCCGAGCAAGCGGACGTCGCCCCGCCATTGCCACCGCCGCGAGCTCGCACGCCACCACACCTCACAGCCCTGACACTTTTTGCCAAGGACTTGCCAGAAGCTCCACCTCGACGCGAGCCACTCCCTGCGCACCTTTCCTGCCACCGAGACCCAAGGTAGAGGTCGAAACGACCATCTTCCCCTTCGCCGGTCATGGCCGCCCGACCGCCGCACGGTCCGTCGTGCCCAGCAATCTCTCTCTCCCTCAATTAGCTAGCGCATCAGGTCTGTCTGCTCGAGTAGGGTCGATTGGTGTAGTTCATGAGGCCGATTAGGGTTCGAGCCCGACGAATTTGGCCATCCGTCGTCGCGGATTCGCGCCGCCGCTCGCCGGCGTACCTTGCCGTCGTTGCTCCGGCCATCCATTCCTCACTTTATCTAGTCCATCTAAACCGTCTTGGTCTGCTAGAGCTGGTAGACTAGTCCGTTTGCCCCGCCGTGGCCTGAGATGGCCGGCGCACCGCCAACCCTCGCCGCCGTCCGCCGCCGCGCAGGGCCGCCGGTCGAAACCTCGCTCCTAGTTTACATCTTTTACACCAATGTGCCCGCTTTGACGAGCTGAGTCTTTTGGTAATCGTGGCTCTGCCGGAGACCTCGCCGTCGACGAGGAATCCCGACGCCGACGACCATCCCCCGCCGCGTGGACCTCGGGCACGATTTTATTCTTTTTCCCGGACTTGAGTGTAAAGTCGCCAGACTCAGCGTATTTCTTTTTAGGACTCGGTTGGTTTCCGATAAACTCAGGGTTCCTGGTGCAAAACCGTTTTCTTTACCGGTTTTAAAGAAATTGAATTCCAGATTTGGTTTAAACCTTTGAAAATTCATAACTTGCTCATTTTTCATCCAAATGAGTTGGTTCAACTTGCAGTATTTTTCTTATGAGATGATCTATGCATGAAAAATATGAAATGTGAAATTTGTGAAACTTTTCTGTATAGCTTTATTTATCTCTATTAATTGCTTTTATCTTAGAAAATGCATAAGTAATTCTCTGTTGCTCAGAAAAATATAAGACCAAGTTTGTTAGTCTTCTTATGTCATGCTCTATCTGTGAAAAATTTTATGAGGTTATGTCATGTGGAAAGTTTGGCCTGTCTAGTTATGGTGCCTATTTTCATGTGATGATAAATAATTCATAATAAATAATATATAAGGAATTTGTACATGAAACTTTTTAGAGAATGTTTTTATGTCAATCTAGAGCTAATGATGTTCTGAGATCTGTTGTTCGACATACTTTTATGTACAAAGTATTTTATGCCCCTGAAATTGTGCTGCCTTGTCATTTTTGTGTAGAATAAAGTACTTACTGTTTTGACTTGAAATTTTTATGGTAGTCTTTATTTGGTATGGTTAAGCTCCTGTAATTTTTATAGAATTTTCTGAGTAGTCTAAAGTCATGTCGTAGTTATACCCTGATTTCTTTTAATTATAAATAATGCTTTAGAGTTATCATTTCATGTGTGTAAAAATGCTTTTTATGCTATTTATGATATGTGTGATCTGCTATTGATTGTGGTTCAGTAGAGTGTAGTGTGCAAAATAATGGTTGTTTATAATTTCCTATAGTGTGCGAGTAAATTATAATGCGAGTCTTGTTTGGAAAATTATCGGTAGAAGAGAATGCAGATGACATGTGCTTATCTCATATGTTTCGAAAATCATATCATTCATCCTAGCTGAACATTCATTCACCATCAGCGTGAGCATTGTATTTCTCTATATATATATATAGTATTCATACGCACTATGCATCATACAGGATCGTCAGAGCTCGAAACGGTAGTTCCCGGAGCACAAGGAGAGGAAGGCCAGCAGGAAGCTTTGGTTCGGAAAGTAGCCGCAGAAGAGGATCCCAAAGCTGATCTTCCGAAGTGTCCCGACCACCAGCCAAGCTCTTTCCTGAAAGGCAAGCCCCGGAGCATTCTCCCTGTGGTTTGCAAAAATATATAATTTGAGTCCTTTACTTGTTTGCTGCATTAAGTTATAGGCGTTGTTCTATACCGTTGCTGTATTACTTATATTCCTTGCCACTGTTTATACTTCAACCCTATTAGGTTCAGGTACGAATATATGCTTAGCCCTGCTTAACTAGATCGGTAGAAGTCGGGTGATTTCCTGTCATCCGCGAGTTATAGGTGGTGACTTGGAATGGTTGAATACATTGTTATCTTAGATAACCATGTGGAGATAATAAATCGAGACCGGGCGGGATTAGTGTTGAGACTGAACTGGAGGTTTGGTGTGATTATCCCGTCTGTGTCGAACTAGGACCCCGTCCGTTGTACGTCCTCAAGTCATATTGAATTTATGTCTCACATTTAGCTGGAAGGATAAGTCGTTCCGACTGCGAAGCCTAATTTTGATTTGGGCCGGGAGTCGACCTGCTGTACGCATCGTATTGGTGAAGATGGGGGACCACAGGTTACGCGGAGAGTAAGTCCGAGGTCAGGGTCGCCCTGAATAAGGCAGCCGGGCGGTTCCTGGATACGATGGTACCTGTTGATCCCGCGCTTTTCCTGAATTGAATGTCGGTGATCTGTAGCTCACCTTAGCGGGTGAGTGTGGTTTGTGTGAGGAATACCCGCCAGCTGGTTAGTAATCGATTATAATCGCCATCGTTCCTGGACAGTGAACACTTGACTTGAGCAGCGGCATCGTAGTAAGAACTTGAACAAGAGATGAGATGGTTGAGCTGTTGAGATTGAAGATACTCAACCGGAAATGGTTACTTTCTTGTTGAATAATTATTACCATGCTTGTTTAGTACAGGTGCTAATGTAGCATGATACGGATAATCAGATTAAAATACATTGGTAGAAGGTTCTTATTAACTGTTTCTTAATGCAAGCTTTTTCGCAATTAAATGAGTCAGCTATCCTACTTATACAGCCTTGCATACTCCTTGGAGTCACTTTATTTTAGTTTATGACGGGTAAGTCTCGCTGAGTACATTCTCGTACTCAGGGTTTTATTTCCTATGTTTTTGCAGATGGTGAGATGTTTTATGGCTATTGTCAGAACTGCTTCTATCCCGCTTTGGGAGATGACTAGACCTTGGGCATGGTCACTCCTCTCTACTTGATGCTTTTGCTGGATGTTGACCAAGGGACTGGCACTGTATTTGAACTAAGTGCGTGTGTGGATTTGAACTAAATTGCTTCCGCTTTATTTTGAAATTTGAACTTGGGTTGTAATAACTTTATTCGTACTCCGATGATTTAAACTATGTGCGAACTATGTACTTGTGAATGGGAACGCTAAACTATTACGATCTTGGTCGTGCTGGAAAAGTTTGAAATCCTTCGAGATTTCGGTATGACTACCGGGTTTATTAGGTCTCAATCATGTATTTTGCCGTCCTAATGATGAATTATGTGCTTGTGCTCTAATAAATTGGTCGGTTCTGTCACATGCTTGATGTAACTTTGGGGGGGGAAAGGAGATGAATTCAAGAGAGGAAGCAGATTTATCCCTCGTGTAAGCAACTTTGCATGTTGGGTAACACGGTATTTGTGAAAGGAAAGACAAACAGAGTCCTGAATCCTGTAATGCACAGGTCATCAGAAGTTAATGCCAATACGTCATCATAATAGAATTACAGGACATGTCATAAATCCTAAGGAATCTCTACATGGGGGTAACATGGTATGCTAAGCTGAGCATACAGAGATATAAACAAGAGCACACTGTACAAAAAACTTAGCTTTACGCACTAATGATAATTGAAAAACAGATGAACATCCCAAACCTAATGGAACGATAAGACATTAGTGGTCCAACCTTGAAATAATTCAATGGTAAACATATATCTGATGTGCAAACACAAATTATTCTACTGAATTATGTTGGCAACAAGCATATCAAAGTCCTATGGCACCAGGAAAAATATGATGATTGTCATGTAACTGAAACTATCCTAAAACAGCAAGATTTCAAAAGATGTAGTTTTAGTTACCACACCAATAAGAACAATTTGATGAAAACACTACAGTTGTACAATGAACAGGGATACACTCTAACTGTAAGTAATCAAAATCAGATGTCTGCAACTATTTACCAGGATACAGCAACATAGAATGTGTGTGTTCTATGAAATGCAAAAACAAGATAACCAGAGTTATCCTTGTCACAGCTTACAAAACCCTGGGTGCTCATAAAATTCTATTTTCGCCATAGAGGTAGCTTTCAAAATAGAGACATGTATCACACTACTTTGACAACAGCTACCACATAGTTTCTACCAGAAACATTACTGAAGTTACAGAACATCCAATAATTGGTGCTAATAAAAGTTAAAGACTTCACCCACCACTCACCGAATGAAACTGGGAAGACTCACCGAAGCACCACAGCATTTGCTCAATCATGACTTTTGGCACATATGCTTGAATTAGGCATCGAGCCAACATCAATCTCAATCTGAAGTCAAGTCCCAGTAGTGTACAAAAAGTACAAGGCATGGCTTAATCTGTGCTTGAAACTGCCAAAACTGCACCACAGAAGCCAAACCACTCTCTTCCTGTACCATCAATCAAGATCTAAACTTTTGGCCTGCGGAATTCAAACCAGATCTCGTAGTGGTTAAACAACAAGCTATCATGAGTGTGCTTTCCCACATATTCAAGGCCCAATTTCGCAAGCCGCCGCGTGCACTCATCGCCACCCAGCCTTGAGCAAAACTTAATGTTATGCGACACAAAAATCCGGCCTCTATGTGGCCTCAGCTTCCCCGCAAGCCTCTCAAGCCCAGTCCAAACAAGCTTATCTGCGATATGCAGGAACACGGCGCTCGCATAGATCAGATCATACATAACCGTGTCCCCAAACTTGCTGAAATCCATATCCTCCCCTCTCACGATCATCGGCCGCTTGTACAGCAGCCCCTGCGCCGGCAGTTCGTACCGGAGCGCAGCCATGAGGGACAGCTCGTCCCTCTCCAGGCAGTGGAACCTCCCAGCCTCAAGATACCGGATGAAATGCAGGCCGACACGGAGCGTGCCACATCCGATCTCGAGAACCTGCTCCGTGGGCGTCAGCGCCGAGGCGTTAGCAAGGAACTCGAAGACGTCGCGGCCACCCGCCCATGGCTCCCCGTAGTTGCTGTGGTGCTCTTCCACTAGGAGCTCGCCGGGGCATGGCAGCGCGGTGTGGTTGGTTGCCTCTTCGTCTGGATAGTGAGAGATCCCATGGTGCCTACACAGCGCGAAATTGCAGCACTAAGATGTCTTACTCCACAAATACGAGTGGCCATTGGGGTGATCGAAAAGCGGCGAATAGAATCGAGACTACGAGTGCAGGTGGAGTCCCAGGCATACCTGTTGATGTCGAAGAGCTGCTGCTCGCGGGTGCGGGGGTTGATGCCCTTGCGCAGGCGGTGCCAGGCGTCGTGGGCGCCGCCGCCGGCGGGGAGGAGGAGGGAGTTGGACGCGAGCTGGGCCTTGAGCCAGGCGACGTCCGCGGGGGAGGTGGTGACGGGCGCGGGTGAGGCGGTGACGGTGGTGGTGGTGACCGTGGTGGTGGTGTGGGTGGCGGGGGGCGAGCAGGCGCAGAGGTGCGAGGAGGCGGCGGAGGAGGAGGAGGATGAGGGGGAGAGCGAGGGGAGGACGAGGAAGACGAGCAGCGCGGCGGAGGAGAGCAGCAGCAGCAGCGCCGGCACCGTGAGCAGCCGCAGCCGCGCCGAGGAGGAGGCGCTCGACGGCAGCGCCATCGGCGGCGGAAGGGGAGGGGAGGGGAGTGGATCGCAAGATTGGGATCTCGTCTTGTGTGCGGGCGCTGCTACCTGGTCTGGTTCCACCGCGCGCAGGCGCCCAGCGACCGAGAACGAGGGCCTTATTTGAAAATTTGGGGTTCTCAAAAAAAAAAATGAAAAAAATTGGCCTGGTTTTTTTTTTTGTTTTTTTGAAAAATGTATAGACACAATGTCAAGCCAGTAGGGACGAAGAACTTCCAGTCTAATCTGTCGGCCAAAGTCTTCTTGTCAGTCAAAAACTCCAAACCCAAAGCCTTGTATGGTTTTATTCTTTTTTTTTTCGCGTGTACTAGATCTTGTTATCAATGGTAAATGGCTTCCGTGGTCTTTAAATTGAAGACTTATAATATATGAGTGTTTGTAGAGGTCTCTCTCTTGATCCGGTTTCATCGTGATTTTTGAGTTTGGAGAGGGAACGATTGAACAAAGATTTTTTCGAACAAGGGAGAACCCCATTTCCATTGTAACGTAACGGAAATACAGCAGTTTAAGATTCGTTCAGGAGGAAACAGCAAAAGATATGGTCCAGACTCAGACCAGGCGCCTCCAGGGAGGATAGCGCAACACATGATTACAGTTTCTGGGAGAGTAAATTGCCTAACATCAACAAAACAAGAGAACATAGAAGTGAATTCTTTATGTGGGAGTTGATGCAGGGGAAGCAGGCGATCAGTTCTGGCTCCCGTCCTCTGGGCGCCCTTGGTTCTTCGTGCTTGCTGCATCATCACCATCTTCGTCATGGTGACGATGTTCATAGAAGAAGTTTTATGTTGGGTTATCCTAAACTACTGCTTTCATGGTTCTTTTGAGTTCTCTTCTTTCTAATTCTGATCTGACGCAGCAGCCAACATCCAGCAGATACCATTGGATTTTGGTTGGCCTTCTTCAGTTGCACCAGCAAAGGTTCTCAACAAATGCAGAGCAATTGGACAGTCAAAGTCAAGAATAGGTCACTAAAGATCAACTGGGCCTGCAACACTATCTGGCAATGCCACCTCCCACCATGAAACTTTGTACAGGGCTCTTCAGATGCGCAGAACAATGTCTCCTTTTGAAAAGACAGCACAACAATGTCTCTGAAGGGCAGTATGATCATCATCTGAACAAAATGTAATTCGGTTGCTGTTCACTTCAAGTCTTCAATCTAAAAGGGAAAGCTTGTCTAAAACAATAAATTCCACGAAGGTTATACCCGATGAATGCTAGCAGCATACAAGACTGAAAATAATGCAAAGGTTCATCTGAATTCTCTGGATAGAATACAACAAAACGATCCAAGCTATGGCATGTTACCATCAGTACATACATATCTCTGACAAATCAAATACTGCACAAATTAACCCTATCAAGTACCAGACGAAATGTAGAATCTTACGAGCCGACAAACTGAACGGAGACATTAATAAGACAGACAAATATCACCATCATTGATCCCGAGAGCACAGTGAAGAAAGATTATGGGCGACACCAGATCAGTGCCAGGAGATGTTCACCCCAGCTCAGCAGCAGACCGCACGGCGAAGCTCGGGTGCTGCACCAGGCTCTCCCTGAACACATGCCGCGACACTCCGACGCTGTGCTCCAACGCCGCCACGGAGTCGACCGTCCTCGCCGTCCTCGTCCTCAAGTTGTACACCAGCAGCCCCCGGCGGTTGCCCAGGATGATGTCGCCTTCCCTGTCGTCACCTGCCGCGACCACGCTCCACGGGCGACGCTCCGCCGGCTCCGGCATGTGGGCGGAGCCAGGGGTATTCCCCTGTATTCCATGGAATACCCAAAGATTTTGGTGAGGAAAAATAATTTATAGTATACATATATATGCCTGTCTAATTGGACCAAAAGTCCAAGGCACGATCACCTCACAATGCCACAAGAAACATCCCTAGTTGCTAGCGTTGCTCCCTTCGCTGCTTATTCAGCACTTCGCGTACTGCGTTCCAAGCTATAGCAGCAGTAGTGGCTTGAGCGGTGGCATATATATGTAGATGCTGCCCCGAGGCGGCAGCGGCCGGTGGCCAGTAGCAGCCACCAGACGAGCAGCGTATCACGGAGACACGGACTGCAACGGCCGGCTCCCTTGACTCGGCTCCTAATGCGGTCGACTCTCGTAGGTGGCCGGCCGCCGACCGCCGGGGACCAAGCGTTGAAGGCAGCCAGACACAAGTCTCCTCAAGATCCATGCACCAGTGTTTCCCCTCTAATTCAGAATGAATCAGTCTTAATCGATGAAATTTAGAGCGAAGCACTATATGTCTATGTGTTTGCTGCAATTTAAACAAATTTATTTGTGCATGCTAATGCATGCTACTTTTAGAAATTTTAGAAATAATTTTAATTTTGCACATTTTTATTATCAAACTGTAATAATGTACAGAGTACATTAAAAATAAGTGTGCAAGCACTAGTATAGCCTATTAGTAAACCTAACACTAAAATTTGCATTGTAATATTTTTCTACATGAAATACCCAGCTACAAAATCCGGGCTCCGACACTGCGGCCAGTGCAGCCGGCCTTGGAGAACCACGGACGTCGTCCTTAGCAAGGTGGTTATCCCCATATTCTCAGCAAGCCAGGCGTGCTGGCCCACCTCCCGAGGCTCGTCGGTGCCAGTGGAGAGGATGAACCACGAACGATGACCCTGGCGGCGGCACAACAGGATCAGGAAGGCATAGTGCCAGATGGCTCGTGGTAGTAGAAGGCATACTCGTCAATGATAACACCGACGGGATCAGGAAGCGGAGGAACTCGCGAGAGATCATCCCAGTGACCCATCGTGGGGTTGCAAAGGAGGTAGGTGCCCAAGGACTTCTAGAACAGCAGCACGCCATTGAATGAGGCAATCAGGAGGAAGGCGATGTCCTTGGGGTAGCGCATGAGGCGCCGCCGGGCCGCCTCGTCGTCGTCGGAGGAGGAGGAGACAGGGAGCAGGTCCAACGCGAGTTCATCCTCGTAGAGCCCTGACCGAACAACATATGTGTACAGGACAACGTTGGTCGGCTGGAGGCACGTGTGCTCGGCGACAAAGCTGGTGTTGGTGGTGATGCAGCGCCACGTCTTGCAGACGGCGCCGGCGCATAGGACGGATTTGGCCGGCAAGCAGAGAAGGATATCGTTTATGGTGTCATTGGTAAGGTGACTGATGGACGTCCCTTCCATTCCCGCCTCGTTCATCCTGGTCCAGATCCTTGTTTGTCCTTGGAAAAAAATATATATGGAAAATGCCTCCCGTTCACCCACCTTCCATATTTTTCTCCCTCCTTCCTTCTTGGTAAATATCACAACCTGTAAATGTTCCAAGAGAAAATTGTTTTTATTGTAACTAAGGAATGTATGTGTCTCAAACTCTATGGAGTTAACCATTCCAAAAGAGAGGGAACAAAGAATTCAAAATCTACAAGAATTCATAAACTACTACAAATTCTTAAATTTCTAAATGAACATCTAAATCCTTATTTTTCTTGTTTTGTTGTCGCACGCGGAATTTCATCTTCCTTATTTGCTTATCAAGGTGCTCAACCACAGTTTGACGATCCATACCAACCTCCTTCCCCAATCTCCGGCATTTTCTATCACTAGATCCATGACATCACCTTGCTGCTGCACTATACCCTCTTGGATTGATGCCCCCACTTCATCTTGCCACTAGTCATGCTTTGCTACTCGGCCTAGCGGAGTCATCCCATCGGTCAATGACATCAACCACCCCGCCGCCCCTCCACCTTTTCATCTCTAAAAGCTCCCAATAGATCCATAACATCACCTAGTCGCCAAGCTAATCCCTCTTAGCTTGGACTGATGCTCTCAACCTGATGATCTTGGTACTAGTTGTCCTTTGCTACTCTAACCAGTGGCGTCCTCTCACCCTCCTATAGCCTCTACCGTTGTGCTCCCCCCTTTCGTCTTTGATAGCACCCATCACCAAATCCATGACCTCACCCCCATCATCACCATGCTAATCCCTCTTGGATTGATGCCCCCGCCCAGATCTTGCCATCAGTTGTCCTCTGATACCCTAGCCAATGGGTCGCCTCACCTACAACCTCCAACACCTCGTCGTCCTCCATACCTGACCCCCTTTTTCCTAGATTTTCTCTATGGACAGATTTATCTAAAATTCCAGGCCCCCAAACCGCAAGCCCAAATCCCTAACCCTAGCCAAAATCGTGACTAAATAGGGCAACCAAAGAAATTTGAGTGTTGTAGGATGCAGAAATACTTGATTTGAGGATGCAATCCCCTTGCAAAAAATCGAACAATTAAAACTGGAGTTTGACTTACCTCCTTCATTATAGGCAGCAACATTGCAACCCGTTCCTAAAGAGGCACAAATGGATCTTGAGAAGATCCAAAGGCTTCAGATGAGCTCGCATCACATGCAGAGGCCTACAAGTTAGAGAATGAGATGGGGAAAGGGGCCTAGAGCCCAATATATAGCATTAGTGAGGAGAGAATGTTTACTGGAAGTTAATTATTTTAATATTGATGCCAGCTGTTTCATATCCTATATGTCACATAAGGTATGATGCATGACATCATGGAAGGCGTGGGGCCCATTGCGTCTCGATTCCTACCACAGGGCAACCCTTCGGTGGAGTATGCGGCAAAGCTGAACTTGCACCCACCAAACCTCCCTTGGAATGTCGGCCTACACAATGTAACTTTTATCATTTGAGGCATTGGAACTACTTGGTGAAAGGATCTAGTTGATGCCTACCAAATCAGTTAAAACTACCATGAATTTCCTATAAACATTGTAGAAACCGGTGTAGATAGTTTCCACAACTTGTGTGGCTATTTTTTGAAGAAAAAACATACACACAAAGTATTCCCCCATGCTTCTTCTATCATGAACCAAACTTGCATTGGTATATTGCTTCTTTAGGTGGTTCATAAAACCCTTGTTATTATATTAACAAACACAACCAAATAGACATAAATGGAAGCTCAAATATGTATCAGTGAACTTAGTGAATCAAACACTACAAATTCTTGTATTGTAAGTATCCTCATTAGTGTCCAAACATGACTTCAAAGAAGATTAAACCCCTACACAACTTCTACCGGTTGGTTAGGGGCTCAAGGGTTAAACCCATCAAATGCTCACGCCCTTAGTCGATACAACCTATAGTAGGTTGAGGACTCCCGTACGATTGGTCACCGTAAAAAAATAGTTGGGGACAATGAACAATGTTGTGGAAGAACCTCCTAAATCATATGGCCCACACGCACGATTATTGTCTAAACAGACTCCAAATAACTATGAATGTGTTCCATATGACTTAAAAAGTCTGTCGGGTAAATCCCGAATCATCCACAATTCTCCGAGCAGGATCAATCGTTATAAAGAGGCATTGCAGTATTACAATAGTTTGATATAAATAATATACATCGGAGTAAAATAGCAGAAGACTTACAACAACATAAGTTTACAAACCTTTGAGTTTCAAATATTTACAACCATAAGTTTAAATTGTACAAACCATAATAGTAGTGGAGTAGCGGTAGATAACTTTATTACAATACCAAACGATAGGCTCTACCCAAGAGCTAAACATCTTACTCGTCGTCACTTTCCTCGACGACTGTCATACAGCAGGACGCAAAGCACTCCTGCCCATGAGGCTCACCTGCAACGAGGGTTCAACAAACCCTGAGTACAAAAGTACTCAACAAGACTGACCCGACGAAAAAGAGGGGTGAAGACTCAAGAAATGCAGGCTAGAGGGACAAGGTAAGGCTTGTAAGAGATAAGAAATTTTTACGAAAAAGCTTAACAGAAAGTAAAGTTTGCTTTGATTTAGTTCTAATTACCAACCAACTTCATTATTAAACCTTAGTCATTGTTCAAGTTGTTACTACGATGATGAACACCGATCGAGTCTTCTTCTTCGAGAAGCAACGGCAATTCGAATCCATTTTCATACCCAGCTGGGACCTAGATCACTGGGATACCAGAGACTTTAACTCTGATGCATACCAGATCACAGATATACCGGGATAACAATCGCAACCATATATCACCACATGATACACCTGAGCTCTTCTGCCTCGTGTACCGATATACATGGGAACTTAAACCCACAGTATAACACACTATGACATATGTGGGGACTCTAGCCCACTATATGTCACTCCATGATATGCGTGGGAACTCTGGCCCACTGTATACCACTTCATGCATGTGGATTTTTAATTTCTCGATATCACCAGTTCACCAACGGACGAGACCTAGGGCATCAACAGACGGAAACACTACAGAGGGACTCCATTCCCAGTGCAAGTTAGTCGTCCGGACTCGATTTATTAACTATCATCAAGATTCCAACAAGTAAAACCAATCTCATCTTTTTCATTCTTTTACTTTTGAACACTTAACTAATTAAGCATGGCTAAGCATTACTACTTATCTTCCAAAGCAGGTAACAAGGAATAAGGAAATAAGACAGGTAATGCAATTGGTGGGTTTTCACTCAACTCCTATTACTTAATGCAACATATAATAACTGAAGCGGTAAAACTTTTATAAATAGAATAGGGTTTGAATGCATCCGAGGTTTGCCTTGGTATTCGGGGTAGACGGTCTCGAACTCTGGATCAACTCCTGATTTCTAAATCTGCTCGTCCTTGGGATCTAATGCGACAACGTTAACTCTCCGTTAACGGAAACTATTCGATAGTTGATATGCTTTAACATGATGGAATAGTAAACATGATGCTCGATGGATGCATGATCAGATTAAGGGCTTGAGTACAACTTTTCTTCATGATAAAGTTGCAAGCTAACAAAACTTCGCTTATCAAGCTCATTAGGGTTAATTACGCCATTTAAGAAATTAATTAAACAAATAAAATAACGTTGATTAAGCCCTAATGATATGATTAAGATAAGCGCAAACAATTAATTAAAGTGCCAAAGGTCATTAAGGTTAATGACCCAAGGTCATCAATCAATCCCAAAGTCAAACAAATCCTATAATGATTAAACTTAACTAAAGGGGTTAATTAATTATTTAAAAGCATTAAATAAAGGCATAAAATTAAAGTTATCAAATTAAGCCTAAAATTTTATTTTGAAAATCTCTTGGCCTAATTAGATGGAAAAACAAATTTTATAATTAAAAGCCAATTATTTTATTTATTAAAAATCATTGAAGGTCCATTTTTCAATTAAAAGGGCTAATTTTAACATAAGCAAAAAGTACTCAAGTTTGGCATTTCATATTTTTTCTAGGTATATGACATCATAAAGAACACACACAAAAAATTTTAGAATTTTTGGAGCTATATATGAATTACTATGATTTTTCAAAGAAAATAGCATTTAAATCATTTTTTAAAAATAGAAAAAGAAAAATCGGCACAGTGCTCCCGCGTTGACCGACGGTCCGCCGGCGGTTGATCGGCGATTACTCATCGACGGCGAGGTCTCCGGCGACAAGGTTTGTCCCTACAGGCTCATCTCGACACGGCGAGTCGATTGAGGTAGCTAACGTGGCGGCGGAGCGACGGCGGCACCCACGCCGGCGGCCATGGCGGCGCGGCGGAGCTCGGGCGCGGCGGCGACGCTCACCGGAGCGATTTCTGGCAACGGCAAGGTCACGAGCGTGCACAGGGTATTCAGACGAACTCGTTTGGCAACAAGATGAGGCCAAACTGGAACTCCAGCCACGACTGCTACGCGCGCGACGGCGCTGACAAACTGCGCCGGCGGCGAGCTACGGTGGTCGACGATTACCACGCGGTAAAGATGAAATTGAAGGCACAGACAGATGCAGGAGCTCACCACGGTGCTGATGCGCACGTTGATGAAGGCCCAGAGTGTTTGAGTTGAGCTGCGGACGGCGGCGGTGATGGCGGCGGCGGCGCTCCGACGGCAAGAACGGCGTCACCGGAGTTCCTGTGCACCATCAAGCCAGCCAAGAAGCGCATGAGGGGCAGGATAGCATGGAGAACATGATAGCGGGGTTAATGGACATATGTTTTCAACCTGTGCGGCAGTCGACGGCGAAAGAGCTCGCGGCGGCTCGGCGACCGGCCGCGAAGAAGACGACAGCGCGCGGGCAGCTCGGGCGAGGAGAGCAAGCACGAGCTAGCTCAAACTGACTGTAAGGATGTGGCGAAGCTATTGGCAAGAGCAATCGGGCAGTGGTGAATCGACGGCGACGAATTCAAGCGGCCGAGCGAGGTCGTCGGCGGTGGCGGCACGAAGAAGAAGAAGAAGTCGGCCACGGCTGACCTATTTATAGGGCGGAGGCGATGTATGGACGGGTGACACGACAACAATGAAGCTTCGCGCGTCCAGGAGCACGCTGGTGGCCGAGCATGTGCGGCGGTGGACGGCGACCCGGGTTGAGAAGCCGGCGATGGCGGCCGACGATAGGTTTCGGTACTGTTCGAGAAAATTACAGAAATGCCATCCGTTGGAAATTACAAATTACTCAAAAATTTATATAAGAACTTGAAAATCTCCAAAAATATCATTTGCATAACTTTTCAAGAGCTACACTTCTCCTTTAACTGGCATTCTCAAATTCTGTCTGATTTTGAAATTTGAATTTAAATTCAAAAAGGGAATAAAACCCTAGAAACAAATATTTGAAATTACTTTTGATTTTTCAATAAAACTTAAAAATCTTAAAAATTATGAAATTTTTAACTTTCCAAACTAAACCTTTTTCACATACAAAGTTTTCCAAAATTATGCATAAATTTTGAATTATGGTTTTAAAATCAAAAGGGGACAAATGCTAGAAAACTGTATTTTCAAATTCATTTGAAATTTCTTTTGCAAACTTGAAAAACTTTATATACTAACTTTGTAGCTCTTGTCAAGATCTACAAACTATCTTTTTAGAGTATCTCCAAATTCTTTATAGATTTTGAATTATAGAAAAGGGGGTAAAACTAGGTTTTGGAATAAAGGGTTTTTGAAATTGAATTCAAACTCAATTTGGTTTCTAACTTAATTGGTTGGTCATTAGTTATCACAAACATCATCCAAGGACATTTTTAGGTCATTGACCCAATGACACCCTTGGTTGACCAAATTGACTTTCGAAAAACACTTTATAGCTTTTCCATTTGAATTTAAATTTGAATTGCAAGGCTTGGGAATAAGCTTTGAAACCCAAATTCAATTTCAAATATGGAAACAAATTTTTAAGGGTTAAACTTAGGTTTATACGCTATGCTTGACACTAGTGTAAACACGATTTACACCTCAAGTACATAGAATATAATCCAAGTATTTGCGATGACATTCAAAAGTAGGGTTTTATTATTTCATGTGACAAAACGTTCCAGAAACACAATCAACATATGAAATGTAAACTTATTTTAGTTAATGCACATTAAGGTTGACTTAAACATGAATGCTTTGCAGTGCATATGATGATATGACATATTTTAGTTAATATAACACCAAAGGTGTTACAAATGTGTGCCATCTAGTGTCAGTATCAACTGATTTATCAGCCGTAGAAACATCTAACGTCAGTATAAATATCCATTAATGTTAATATTGATGACCAAGTGTAAAAAGTTAAGCATGAAATTAACAATACCATAATAGGACAAAAGTAATGCTAAATAATGTGCAAGGATCCAGAGTTATGTTGATTAGAAAATCACTAGTTTCCTTAATCCTTACTTTTCATCTTATTGAATTGAGCAAATGATCAGTAGAAGAAGAAAGCTCTTTCTATGAACACAAGTACACAACCATTGACCTGTCTAAAAAACACACAAAAAAAAATTCATATGAGAGACTAATGCGAGCCACTACAGGACTCCATGCTTATTTATGAATGGAAAGCGAGAGAATGTAATTAATTAAACTACTGTACAACTGGGGATATGATCTAATATGTACTCGTAGGCTTCCATGCTCAGTGACTCGCGCTCGTAGGATGTGCCACGCAGGCAGGCAGTGAGGCGAGACGCGACGCGAGCGCTCTGAAGTGCCGAAGTCCAAACTGCCGAGCGTGATGCCGCGACGCCACGGCGGATTGACGGCGCCACGGCGCGAGAAGGTCTGTCGAGTAGGTCACAGGCAGAGAGAAAGCCATCTACAAAAAAAAAAAAAGTATGCTACCCTGTAGCGTTAATGTGGTACATAATTTCAGCAGCCTGCTGCCTCCTAGGGTCCAAGTTCAAACGTTAACGTAGTGGGCTAGTTCAAACGTTAACGTAGTGGGCTTGCTGCTCGGCCTTCAATTTTCTTGTGACGTGATTTGGGCCGTCAGCTACAGGGTCAGGAATGGCCAGAAACAATACAAGAGTTTCACGCAAAGTCATTGGTGGTCAGCCGACCCTGACGGCAGAAAGTACAATCTTCGTTCTAAATTATACAAATCATCTCAAGTTTAATTAAAATTATAGTAAAAATTATAAAAATTTATAACATTAAATAATTATAATATAAAAATATAATCAATAAAAAATCTAATGCTACCTAGTCAGGATCTTAAATGCCATTGTCTCGTCATATAAATTTAATTAAATTTAAAATATTTTGACTCTGTAAGATTCTATTAATAACTTATAATTTAAGAATGAGGAGGTAGATTTGCCTTTGGTCAACCCGATCTGTGTTCTAATGCTCACTACATGATTTCTTGCACATCTCTGCTCAATGGGGAATTATAACGTAGTAATGGTCAACTTCAATCTGACGTACTTTTAAGTCCAACCTATCCAATCCGAGGTGGGCCTGAATACCTGATCCACACACTAAAAAAGTTTGTTCGGCAACTGGATCACAGCAAGTCAAACGGGACATCAAGCATACATGGCAGATACTAGCTAATCGATGCCATCCATGATAGCCTACTGCACCTGAATACTCCTACTAGATCTTTCAGTCTTAGCAGTTGAGCACTGCAACTGCTCCATGATGCGATCCTACTCCTACAACTAACCTTGGCCGTTGATTGATTTGTCTTGCTGTGCTTGTCAACGTGTGCGTAAGTACGTGCCAAGAACAGTTAGCCTGACAGATCCCTTTCGTTGCAGTAGTTGGCCTGAAAGGAGCTCAAGGAAATGAAAATTCCTAGGAAAAGAAGAAGAGTCAACCGTAGGATCATCAAAGGTTGCCAATGAAAGGTTCTGCACAGGTGCTGGGGGCGCAGTGTCAGAGACTCAGAGCCCCATAGTCAGTGGTAGGAACATACTAGCACGTGCCACGTTTTGTGAGTGCGTGTGCGCATGGGACCAGCATGTCAGTGACTGTGCTGGTAGTTGACAGTTCACACCTTGGCCAAGTTTGTCTGAAGCTGAAGGTGCCAAAGAATATACCGGGGAGAAAGGGAGAGAATACGACGAAGAACAGCACTATCATTCTTCTGCTAATACCAGTGAATCCATCTTCAATCATGCACAGACACAGAGGATGAAACGGCACAATATTGATCCCCTCACCGGGTTTTTTTCTTTTTAACAAAACTGAACTTTGTAATTGGAAACTGTTACAAACTTTGTAACGAAGGGAGTACTTAACTATGGAATGGGTTGGAGGAATTCTCCAAAGAGATTGAACATGAAAGTTTTCTTCGGATTTGTTTGGCACCGCTCCGAGTGGTTCTAACTCGATGCGCATGAGCACTATAGCCGTGTATGGAGTACCTTGAAGCAATATTTTGAGTTTCCGTGGCTCCGCTACGGTACTACTCCAATGGCGGACCTAAGAGGGCATGTATCTCATCGAAATCGTATGCTTCTACCGCACTTCAATATCTAAACATTCCTTCTTACGGCCTTTTATATTGTCTCAATCCATAGGATTTGAAAAGATTTTATTAAGCTATTCATACTTATAACATTTCTTCTACCAAAAAGAAGAATTAAAAGGGAAAAAAACACCCGACGCATACGTCTAGGCCGGGCCAGGGCCAGGGCCAGGGCCAGGCCATTCCTGGGATTCAGGCGCTACCTCCTGTGCTAACTCCGAGTGGTAGGGCAGGTGGCGCCGTACGGGTATGGGCGAGGGCGAGGAGCAGCAGCCCGGCGGACGAATGGGTGGTGTCCCCCGGCTGTCGAGGGGGCTCCGTGCTCCAATGGCCGAGCACCCCGGAGCTGGTGTCCAGTGCAGACATGTCCGTCCCTTCCAAGGCATCTCCAATTTCTCCATCCCCTCTCCTCCTCGGGATTCACCCATGACAAAGTTTCAGTCTTTCAGAGATGGACACTGAAAGAAAGAAACGAGAGAGACATCATGGACATGGTGAGTTGGTGGCCTTCGCTGCTCGTCGTTTTCTCTTGGATCTTTCTGGCAAATACAGTAGGCAAATAGCCACTGGGCGCTCGCTAGCAGGGAGTAGTACTAACATGAATTTTTCTTTTGTTGTCGAGTCAATTCGCATCCTGTTTCGTTGTCGTCTTCAAAGTTGTTTTGGGTTTTTGTTTCGCAAATTTAACTTAATTTATATAAAATATGTGTAATATTTATAAATTTAAATAAATTTATTAAAAAGCTAGATTTTAAAATTTTTTCGATGATACTAATTATTTAACATAAATTTTTATATATTTTAATATATAATTGTTGACAATAATTTTTTCAGAACCAGGGAGTACGTATATTTGTCTCGAGAGCGACTGTTGCGTGTCAAAGGAGATTAGCCTTGCTTTCAGGCTTTCATCCATTCAGCTCTCCTCCATGATTCACCAAGAAATGATGACTGACAGCAGAGAAGCACACAAACACACACAACACATAAGGAAGATGGCGAAATTCTTTTACGTGGAAAAGGGCTTTGATCCCAATTTTCTGTTGAAAAGAGGGCATGCGCATGATTGAAAGCATATACATAATATAACCTTGCTTGTGATTGCTCTTTTGGTTTGTTCCCTTTTGCAGTTTGATATAATCCCATGCATGATAATAATGCATTATAGGCACCCTGTCTGCCTGTGTCTCCTTCCCCATGAGACAAAAACCCCAAGGGCCCTCCGGTGCCTGCCCCTCCGCTTTTATATTTATATTCTTTTCATGGCTGTGGTCACATCCCTAGGGAAATATAATATAAAGAAAACATCTCTCAAGAACCCAACATGCCATAGTATATAGTAGAAAGAAGAGAAGTAAAAGAAAGAGAGAAAAGAAGCGTGCACAAAAGCAGCCTAAACAAATTATCAATCCATCTGATAAGAAAAACACCATACAGAAAATAGCACTTTTACCCTAGATGCTGAATTAGCATACAAGCTCTTTTTTCAACTTTGAATTTGTTTATCATCGTACTCTACATTTTATACTCCCTCCAGTCTCCTCAATGCTCAAGTATAAAGACAAACTTGACAGCCGGAGCTTTATAATTATTGACCAGAGGGGAGATATTATACTTGACAGTCTCGATTGTAACTAGTTCCTCTTGGCTAGTAACAATGTAGAAATTCCCTAATCTGCTGAGACAACATGGCCACAAAAGAATATATTCTGAAGGTGGGGATCCTCTCTTCGGAAGTTCGGATTAGACTTCGGTGTGTGAGTAATATATTCTTTTCGTTATCTAGACAATATGCAATTTATAATTGTTTGACTACAAAAATATAAAATCTCTTATCAATATTTTATAATTTTACTAGTTAGCTGTTTATTGTTAAAAAATTCAGCCACCTAGAAAACAGCAAGTCCCAAAATTAATTTTCAGTTTCTGCTCCCTGCCACTAGTAAATTACCCTCCTGTCCTCGACGAATTTGTCATCTGTGCATAGTCATAGAGGGCGTAGGCACATCGAAGAGGAGGGAGAAGAGGCCGCAGACCCGTCAAGTCAAAGCGTGCCCGTGCCGTTCCCTCGCTGACGAGACTCGCCCAACCCAAGCTTCCTCTTTACTTTACTCGCCCCCACCACCACCACCTCCAACCCCGCCTCCCTGGTGCGCAGAAGCCTCGCGCGCCAGCCCCGGCCCATGCCCGGCCGCCGGTGACCAGCGCCCCCACGGCCGGCCATGGGCTGCGTGCACGGCCGCCCCACCACCTCCAGCCCCGCGGCGCCCGCCGCCACCTCCTCCCGCCGCCGGGACCACCCCGCGGCCACCCAGCCGCACCAGGAAGGGGTCGATTCCTCCTCCACCGCTGCCGCTGCCGCCGCGGCGGACGGCGCGGCGCCGGAGCAGCAGCAGCAGGCGGCGGCCGAGAAGCCCGAGAAGGTCAGGCGGGAGCGGCGGTCGCGGTCGTCGCGCTCCGCAGCCGCCGCGGCGCACGCCGAGGTGCGCCTCGGCGGGAGCTTCGCCAACAAGGCCCGCGGCGAGCAGGTCGCCGCCGGCTGGCCCGCCTGGCTCTCCGCCGTCGCCGGCGAGGCCATCAATGGCTGGACCCCGCGCCGCGCCGACTCTTTCGAGAAGATCGACAAGGTGCGCCCTTTCCTCCGCCTCTCTCTAGCTCCGTGATCCGTGCAGCGCGAACGCCGAGGTGAAAAAATGCAATTTTTTTTCTCCCTCTCTCGCGCCCAGATCGGCCAGGGCACGTACAGCAATGTGTACAAGGCGCGGGACTCGCTGAGCGGCAAGATCGTGGCGCTCAAGAAGGTGCGCTTCGACAACCTGGAGCCCGAGAGCGTGCGCTTCATGGCGCGCGAGATCCTCATCCTACGCCGCCTCGACCACCCCAATGTCATCAAGCTCGACGGGCTCGTCACCTCCCGCATGTCCTGCAGCCTCTACCTCGTCTTCGACTACATGGTCCACGACCTCGCCGGACTCGCCGCTAGCCCCGACATCAAGTTCACGCTGCCCCAGGTCCAGATCCCGTTCCTTCCGCTGACACCCTGGCACAGCATCAAGCGACTGATTGAGGTGTTTTGTATGGGGGCAGGTCAAGTGCTATGTGCATCAGCTCTTGTCAGGGCTCGAGCACTGCCACAACCGGGGAGTGCTACACCGCGACATCAAGGGGTCGAATCTGCTTTTGGACAACAACGGTGTGCTCAAGATCGGTGATTTCGGCCTGGCGTCCGTCTTCGACCCCAACCATAAACAACCAATGACGAGTCGGGTGGTGACACTCTGGTACCGTCCTCCAGAGCTGCTGCTGGGTGCGACGGATTATGGAGTTGGCGTCGACTTGTGGAGTGCAGGATGTATACTGGCTGAATTGCTGGCCGGAAAGCCTATTATGCCTGGACGGACTGAGGTTAGCTACAGAATGCTTGACTGTTGCATTATATTTATTGTCCCTGAAATACCATCTGGCTATCAGCACTCTCCATTAAGGATTCCGTTTACCAAGGCTGTGAAATTTTCGTGATCAAGGAAATCGTCGTGTATTTTATTTAGTTGTGATCCTGTTGCATTACTGCACTACTTCTCATGTGGAGGCTTGTTTTTGTTATCTCGTTAGATAATTAAGCTTAACCTATCCTATTTCCTATGTGTCATACAAAATGTCCTTGTTGATGAAAATCATATTTCATTTTTTGACCAAAATCATATAAATATGACCTTTCCGATGATTAAAAATGATATATTTTCATCAGGGTTAATAGTTTTACTACAAATGTACTTTCTTGACAATGCAGACCTGTACCTGATTCATGGGAATAAAGAACATATCAATCATCTGAAAATCTTTATCTGCTTAGTGTCTCTTGCCAACTTTGTTACACGGTAGACCCTGAATCACATTCTGAATTATTGTTCAGAGCTCTGATGCTGAATTATTGTTCACACCAAACAATTCAATGAAATAAATTGGTAATGCAACTGTTTTTTTTTAATTTCAGACAGTTTAGTGATGGTCATATGTTCAGTCATAATTTTTATTGTCATCCATTGCATTCCATGATATTTCCATATTTTGATTGGGTGTCTGTCCTTCAGGTGGAACAGCTGCATAAAATTTTTAAGCTATGTGGCTCTCCGACAGAAGAATATTGGAAAAAATCAAAGTTGCCTCATGCAACTATATTTAAGCCTCAACAGCCATACAAAAGACGGATAGCGGATACATTCAAAGATTTCCCTCAATCAGCACTTAGACTGATCGAGACACTACTTGCAATTGATCCTGCTGATCGGTTAACAGCAACTTCTGCATTAAACAGTGATGTAAGTTGTCTCAGTTGTTATCATTCTGTTCTTATTTTCTTTACCAAAGAAAAAAAAAACCCTTCCCTGATGTCATTAACGACTGCATACTAGTTCACCAGGAATATTAGCACACCAAGGTTGGCGGTAGTAACCACTTTGGTTTCTCAAATAGATTTTCAGAAGAGATTAGATATAGCTTAGTTACCATGTCAATGCTCCATGTTAGTCCTTGAAAAAAACCGTTCTTTTTTTCCCCAGATTTTGATAGGGTTATCGATAGTTCAATTTTTAATGGTTATAGAAGTGTATGACTTGTTAACCACTTTGGTTTCTCAAATCGAATTTTGGAAATAGACTAGCTAGTTAACAGTTCATTACTCTATGTTGGTCCTTGAAAAAAAAAGGTGTTCATTGTTTCAAGATTTCTAGAGGGCAACAAAAGTTCAATTTTTACGGGGCATGGAACTAGAATGACTTGTAGCCATAACAACTTAAAATTGTTACCTATGTATTGATCAAGATATTTCTATTTAGTTAAACCACCTTGATCCTTAAAATTTAGTTCAGACTTATGAAGGCCCCTTGGTACCTGAGTGCTAATGTTATTCCTTTTAAATACAATATTACTGGCTTATTTGAATTTATGTCAGTAATTTATATATCGTGCTATATGGTGTTAGTGTGAACGACTCTTTTCAAAAGCAAGACTCTTATTTTCACTATATGTGCAGTTCTTTGCAACAGAGCCTTATGCATGTGAACCATCAAGTCTGCCCCAATACCCGCCGAGCAAAGAGATGGATGCAAAACGAAGAGACGAAGAAGCTAGACGGTTTGTTGCCCGAACACTCACAAATTGCTATCTATGTTTAGCATTTGTTGTTCTGGATGCACTTGTCATCTATGCAAAACAATGTGTACTGATGTGAAATATGTAGTTGATACTTTGCCTAATTCCACATCTTCCATGGGCTACAAAACTTGGGGCAACAGTGCTCATGCTGATGATTGGAAGACAAACAACAACAACAACATAGCCTTTTGTCCCAAGCAAGTTGGGGTAGGCTAGAGATGAAACCCAAAAGAGACCATGAAACAAAGGACACATAGAGGGTACAAGAAAAAAGGATTACGGTTCAGGCACGTTAATTGCTAGTCTCCAAGCGCTCCTATCCATAGCTAAATCCTTAGGGATATTCCACTTCTTAAGGTCTCTCTTAACCTACTCGTTCCAAGTCAGTTTAGGTCGACCTCTACCGTTCTTTACATTATCGACCCGCTTTATAACCCCACTACGCACCGGTGCCTCAGGTGGCCTCCGTTGGACAATGACTGGAAGACAAAACATGATAAAAATGTGTTCAGCTTAGGGAAATTTTATTTCTCGTCTCAAAAGTAACTCTGGTCCACTGCTAGGACATGTACTGGTCTAGGAGTATACTAAAGTGGGAGTCTTGGCTGTCATGCCAAGATTCCAGGATTTCTGGGAACTTGTTGAGAGACATCATCATGGAATACTGGTTACACATCATGATGAGTCATGAAACAATTTGTCTCCCTTCTTTTCTGTTGTATATTGTCTTTGTTAGATGCAGTTGTCTTACTACACTTTATCTTAACATTCTGGTTGCTCTTTGGCTGACTGGCTTGTTTATTGGATGGACAACAGCTTAAGGGCTGCTGGTGGTAGAGCTAATGGAGATGGAACAAGGAAGACAAGGACACGGGATCGGCCTAGGGCTGTTCCAGCTCCAGAGGCAAATGCTGAACTCCAAGCAAATATTGATGTATGTTAATTCCTTATTTATTTGAGTTACTTAGCAGTTCTTTGGCATGAACTTGTTTGCATATGCTGTGTTTCATAGCATCTGGAAGGCACTAAAAATTAGTCTCTTGGATAACACTATTCTTTTTTTTTCTCTACAGAAAAGAAGGTTAATAACTCATGCAAATGCGAAGAGCAAGAGTGAAAAGTTCCCTCCGCCGCACCAGGATGGTGCGGTTGGATTTCCCTTGGGCTGTTCGAATCACATGGAACCTTCATTTGAGCCCCCAGACCCTTCTTCCTTCAGCACTGTATTTCCTTACGATAAAAGTGCAGTGCCTACCTGGTCTGGACCGTTAGCGGACTCTGCAGCTGGCAACCAGAAGCGGAAACACAAATCTGGCCGCTCTTCAAAACAACCAGCAACTGCCCGTGCTAGATGATACATCCTCATGCTTAGTGCAAATCAAGTCTTCAATACACCAAAAAGGAAAATACTTTTGAGTGGTTCCTAGAAACTGGGATATCTGAATCGGAATCAAGAGCTACAGCAATGAATTGTTTTTTTTTCTCGGATCCATTCATGTATGGATTTTTTCCGAACATCGGTCAATGTATAGGCTGGAGAGGGAGCTGGATTAGTCAATTATGTACATTAGGTTCTCTTGTCCATTCTTACAAGCAGCGACATGTCATGTTAGATTAATTAATTTGAGTGAGGAATGGAACTGTTAGGTCAACTTAGCAAGTCATCACTCTACATAGATTACTTCCAATCAATTGAATATTTTTTACCTGCTATTTTATCAATAAGTTACATTATCTGTCTTTTTTACTTTATTTCATTTTACAAGATCTTCAAGCAGAACTAAAAGCATACCAAAATTCAAATGCTTTCGGCTGCTACGTTCTTCAGCCCAGGTATGATAGTTAAACAGGTTCTATGCCGGAAATGCTGTAATCTGTGTAGTCCGGATCGATCCTGCTGTCCACTTCGTCCTGCAGCTCGTTGAAGACCCAGGAGTAGCTGCCAAGGCTTCCGTCACCCTCTGAGCTGTATGGAATATGGATCACACCACGCCATGTCTCCTGGACCAGGGAAGCTCGGTCAGCTCTGTACCGGTATGACAGTTACGCAGTGCCTAATTGCAAAGCATACATAAAAAAAATGAAAAGGTTATGTCAATTTGGTCAATTTGTGTACTAGTCATTCGGTCAAGAGTGAGAATTACATTCATAATTTTTGACTCGTCGGGCATTGAGAATTACATTTTCTTTTTAGAACGGGAGAGTAATTAACTATCTATTAATCTGTTATCCCTATTAGTCACTCCTTTTGGATCCGATTTAAATACTTTTAGCTGATTAATTATTGTAATCCTAAACAGATCCGGCCTTACAATGGGCGGCTAGAATTTTGTTATGAGAACTGCTTGGCCGGGGCGTTCGTTCATAGTTGGTCACAACTGGAAAAGCAATCACTGACGTGCATGCCACGTCAGGCCACGAGCAATCGTAGAACGGCGCTGCACAGTGCACAGGCATTGGTTTGGTTCTACTACTACTGGCAACTGCACTGTTGAATATCACCTCAAGTATATGTATTATTGTTTGATTAGCACGTACAAAATCAAAGTAATCAGTGCGGTTACAACACAATGCCAGGATACGACGGCATTTCCTTCTTAGAAATAAATAAAAACATGTTATCATCTATCACAAAACCTCAACGGTCAGCGCACAACAGAAACAGGGAGCCACTCCAGAAGCTGAGCGAGCGCTATAACTACACTTGCCAATCAAAACAAATGGGACCTAAATGGCTGCGCACTCAATCTGCGCCACCTGCCTGCATCAGTGCCAAAATACATGCTGTCCCTCGAGACTCAAAAGTCTGCATCAGTTCCAAAATACATGCTGTTCCTCGAGACTCAAAAGTCTGTTCCAGTTGTAACATCATCTGGCGAGCCGTGAAGGTTTTTTGTTACTACGCCACTTGGAGCTGTGGGGTGGCAAGCTTGTCCAGATCCACAGGGATGTCCAGGCCAGACTTTGTCAGGCAGTCCACCATCGTAGGGATGTCCTTGATCAAAGCTTCCTCCAACGCCTGATAGATGCCGAGATATTTTGTTACTAGACAGGTTTGTATAGAACAAACAGAAACAAGGAACACAGAGTGCAGCAATATTGATTCTTGAAAAGCAGAAAAAGTTGCTCAACATAATAAATAATGAAAAAGGCACTTCCCAGTCAAATTAATACCAAGACGTAGTGTCACAATGAGAGTGTAGTTCTGCCGGGCTGGGGAATACAAGACTAACAAATGCACAAAAAATGATCAAGTATCTCACCTTTCTATTATCTTTCTTCTGCCTTTTTACCACCTCTGTAGGCCATTCAGCAATAAGTTTCTCGAGTTCATCTTTCACAAATGGTTTCCTCTGATCAGGCAAATGCTGCGCTCAACCATAAATTCTCATCAGGTGAACACGCCGATTCAAGGTTTTATGTGTAAAAATCATCTCTATCAAACTATTTTAGCTTAAGGACTTTGTAAAATAGTGAAATGTGTTATTTTAACATTCAAAATGCCAACCAAAAAAATTAGCTTCAGTTTAAAATGCTTGAGCAGCATGGCCAGCATAGATGCAGCAGGATATTCGAACAAAAAAAATAGCTGTTATCCAGATTTTTTTTAAAAAATATGCTGCTGGTATGAAGCAAATCCAGTATTTTAGTAATACATGTCAGATGGCAATAAAATCCCTGTGCCGAACCTTGTAAAGGAGTTTAATCATGGCAGCGGCATTTTCTGGCTTCCGATCAAGCAGAGACCCCTACAACAAGACAAATAGCAAGCCTGAGAACAGAAATATGAAGCACTGGACACAAACTGAACAAATCACCAAAACGGCCATGCAGTTATGTTCCACAAAAAGGAAAAAGTCCTAACTACAGACTATGGATCATGAGTTCATGACTACGCTACAGAACCACTTAACGTACTATTGCAACTTAGCATGGCATGCTGAAGTAAATATTAATTCAATTTGACACAAAATAAAAAAAAAGAAGAAATGCTGTAATTTATTGCTTCCAGTGTAATGATGTTCATTCCAGGAACAATTACCTTTGCACATGCAAAACCTGATGCAAGAGTATAATGTTTGACAGACCTGCCTCTTAGACTATTAATGTTCCAAATAGATTGAGAATCCCCTGCAGAAGCATGGTTTAATACATTAACAACAATGTTATAGGGAAACTAAGATTTAACTACCAAACAACAAAAATACTACTATTTCATAAATAAAATTAAAAACATCGCAATCCCTCCTGGATTTCATCATGCAGGCAAGGTAAGTAGATAACTGCCCCTGGTCCAAACCCATACCAATTGAAACAAGGAATGAATTATGTTCAATTCATCCATAATTATTTTGTCTGCAGTTGCAATGGCAATGCACCTCCAATGCTGGCTTTAGGTTTAGGTCTGGTGTCTTTTTTTATCTGAGATCAGTAAGAAGAATCAAACTGCTTACCAACTTTGGCAGCAAAGTCCATCCAAATGTCAAATGCAGCACGGTGCAGTTTGACACCTGCGTTAACAAATTTCTCCGTGTATTTTGAGAGTAAATCCCATCTATCAGCATTATAGCAGATGCTGCACAAGACAATATAAATCCATGAAATCAATAATTGAAGGGACCATGAAATCTTGAAAGGAAAGAACGACTCAAGAAAAAACAAAATACAAACCATTTCTGCTAAATTCACATAACTACTAATTAGACATATCATGGAAATGTTGACTTATTGAGTAAGATACCTTAATTAGCAGTGTATCACAATAATATTTCGAGAATTTATTTTGCTACAAGGCTAATGCAAATCCGAACTATATTGCAAAAAGATAGGACTAATATGATTCAATGAAACATTTGAAATCAATTTTGTAGAGGCTGTCATGGTGTACAGTAATACGAAAACAATGAAAATAACAACTGAGAACAGACAATGATATACCTGAAGACTATATCAGCTGTGCCTGGTTGCAGCGGTAAGGAATTTCTCAATAGGACTTGAATTACGTTTTCCATTAGTTTGGTATCATTTTGCTCTTTAGCTTGTTGCTGCAAAAGGAGAGAATCATAACCAAGTAACTAGGAAAAATGGATACCAGAAGACTTTTTCTCTTGAACATAATACCAGTAGGTAATGAGCAGAACCAATCGTTGGTGTTATTCCATACACATTATGCTTCCATAAAGCCTTCAACCCTGCATTCATTACATTACCTTCATCAAACTGAATTACTGATTTTTTTAACAGAATCTGTGGGGCAACGTGACCCACTGAATTACTGAATTAGGGTCATTTTTTTTGTGTGTGTGTGTTGGGGGGGGGGGGGGGGGGGGGTCTCACCCCCCCCCCCTGGTTCTAATTGAGTAATAGTTGTTATAGAATACACAACTGAGAAGTGACACAACATCAAAGTTAATGCCTTTATGAACCAGAATAGATGCCATATATCCTTTAGCATTTCAACCTTATCTAATATTATCATCTTAAAAAAAGAACTTAATAACTCATGCACACATTATTAGAAAAAGCAATGTTTTCAATATATCATTAGCAGAAAAAATAGATGCAGCATTCTTTTCATTAAGATCAAGGCACAATTTCTCTCAGGAAATCCTAAATCTGTACATACAAAATCCATTAGAAATAAGATTCAACAGAAATAGTTCAAAAAATGGAAATATGCACTCAGCCCGTATCAGATAAAAAAAAACTCTTTGGTGTTTAAAAGGGACTGTACCATAGTCAATGGCGCCTACACGAGCACAAGCCTCAGTTACTTTCCTACAGAGATTCTCATTGAAGTTTGCACTGATGCGAAGATTTGATAGTCTCTGGATCAATAACCAGTGTCAATTTAAGATAGCTTATATAGAATTCCCTTCTATATGGAACTGGATTCCATATCAAGTTCTATGCAGCATATTGTTATCAATTGTATATCTTGATTTGATTCCTATTGGATTTGGATTAGTTCGATTTCAATAGGGGTTCTTCTTGTAACAGAACAAAATTTGGGAGAGAAAGAACATACTTGCTCGTCTATGTCCAGATTCCAGAGAACAACAATTACATTGAAAGAAAGCTACTAAGTACAAGGAATAAAAAGGACATGCATAGAAACCATTTATCTTTCTTATCCTGTGTCACCAATCTAAAAATATCTTGATAATTCAGTCAACATCACAATTCCAGACCACATACCCTAATTACATATGATGGTTGAAATTTATCAATATGGCTAAATGTAATAGAAACTCTGTTAACTCAGCTGAATGAACACTTCTTTGCAAATAAATAAAGAAAATAACTCTAGAGATCAAGATTAGATATTTGTAGCCATCACCAGAAGAGTGACGCTGATACCAACATATTCACATATGCACTCATAATTGGTCGTGTGACTTGGTAGACAAAATATACAATGAACCATTCTACATGTATGAGGAATATGAAGGAGACTTACAAATACTCTGAGTTTCTGCAAAATTTGAAAAAGAACTTTGATGTCCTCCTTATTGGAGCAGCTATCGATCATTGACCACAACCAGGCATTTGGAGGCATGGTCTTAGCTTCAACAGATTTTAACATTTTCTGGTACATCTCCTCTACAGCTTCTGTGGCAAACCATGACATGGACAAATGATAGCATCGAACTTCAGGAAATCCATTCTATGAATAATTATAGAAATCATGCAGAAAAATGTACATGAAAAGAAATACATAACAAAATTTAACCGAATATCTCTAAGACTTAATAACTTTGTATTTGTTGGATTTATCTGCGACAATGTAACTTTCAGAAATAAAAAAACATCTAGAAGCAAAAACAAAATGTCACTTCAAGGATCTAGCAAGAGCCAACTGGGACAAATAACAGACCACACATAAACTTCAATTAGCATTAGGGTCAGAAAAAAACAATGCATTTTCAGATTACAATAAGGTAGTACTGCATGAGAAAATCTTGATTCAAAGATATTACAAAGATAACAAGCAAGATGATAAAGTAGATTGATGAGTCTACATCAAAATGTACAGTTAGCAAATGGTTTCTGGTTAGATAATTCCTATGCAAGGGATCATTGTGTTGCTAACTTAGCAATTTTACGTAAAAGCTCATAGTTATCTCAATAGTGGACCTTCTTTGAATAACCTGTAGGGTGGTCCATGTCACTTGCTTCAGTTGAGAAGTGTCCTGTTGTCATGTGATTGTGTACTGATTTCTCACTCAAACATTGAGAAACTATGGTCGACAATAGGAGGTTACCTAAATTAATAAAAAACAGCATGTATTAATCAATCAAAACTAATCTGGTCGAATCAATGATGGACCAAAAAATTGGTCATTACTCATTAGTGAAACATGTCACTGCAATAGCTAAAGTCACTTAAAGGTCAGTTAGTTCAGATGCTTTGCAGAGTGTTTGCACCACCCTCTATTTTTTAAGGAAAGTTCAATATAATCAAAAGCGAGCAAAACATGCTCAAATGTACAAGAGACCACAGAACAACAGAACATTAGAAGTGAAGGACAGAAGCCATATATCAGTACAAGGAATGAAGCAAATTAGAGTCCCATAAGGCAACAGCCGACTTATGCTCATTCCATTTACGAACTTGCATCAAACCCGACTTCAACTATAGACCACAAACACATCAGCTAATCCCCAAGGAACCTACTAATGGATCACACGCATCTAAAACTATCACAAAGTTACAAGCGCTAGCAACAAGGTCGACAGAATGGTGCCCTGCCGAACATCTCGGCCGCTCTTAACCTTTACCATTTCCAGCCAGAACATGAAAAATGAAATCCAAGCGAAAGCGAGATCCCTTCGACATTCGAGGCCGTCCGGTGGGCAAGCCACTCCGCGCGCCCACCACCAGTTCGACAAAATGCAGCGCCAGGCAAACCCGCGAGCAGCCCACTGGGAAGCAAGGCGCAGAGCACACATTTGATAGGTATGAGATGACGGAACTCACATGGCGACCGGGAGGCGAAGCAGGAGGAGAAGCCCCTGGCATGATGCGGAGAGGACGGCGAGGCGGGGGCGCTATCGAGACGGTGAAGGAGAACGCCCTCGGCGCAGGATGCGCGCCCTGGAACCGGTCCGGAGAATATTCCGGGGATCCCCGAGGCCGCCGGGGACGCGAGGAGGCGGCGGGCGCGCGCGGCGGCGGCCTGCATGGCTTCAGCTTCTACTTCGTGCGGCGGCCGGAGGGGAGAAACTGGGCAAGTCCGAACCGAAGTCAGCCGAGGGCGAAGAGAGAAGTTGGGCTGTGTGTTTAATTGGGTTCGTGTCATTTTGGTAATTGGGCTCAACTTAATGGGCCGTAGGTTCATTTTTTGAGCGGGTCATGGTCCATTTGTAAGAGAGCATTGTTTTTATTAAAAAAAATAATTGATACTCCCTCCGTCTCACGAATAAACGCACATATTGACTTCCACCATTCTTATTTGATCATTCATCTTATTTAAATTTTTTTATATAAATAATGAAATAAACAAGTCATTATAGAATTATCTTTAACGATAAAATAGATCATAACAAAGTAAATATTATTTATTAAATTTTTTTAATAAGACAAATGGTCAAACAGGAAATGTGAAAGTTAAAATATGCATTTATTTATGAAACGGAGGGAGTACTACAGTGTATATTCATGGATGCATTTTGTTGCAGAGGTAGATCACAGATTTGTTTCGCAGCTACAGTAAAATACGTACACTCGAAAACCATATGCTAAATTAATTTCCTAGCACCCAAAAATTACAAATTACATACAACGGCTGCATTCCAGGCGGGGAATGCAAATGGAAAGCTGTCTCGACGTCGACGGCCGGCCAAATGAAATGGTCAGCGAACGAGAGACCGGCGCGCGCAACTAGATCAGAGGGAGTAGAGCTTCCTGAGGTTCATGGGCGAGATGTACTTGCTGTCGCCGTCGACGATGTACTTGGCGAGCAGCACGTTGGCGACCTCGCTGGGGTGGTAGGGGTCCCAGAACACGTGCTTGTCCCGGTCGTCGCACAGGCTCGTCGTCGGCCCGCACGGCACCAGCCCGTCATATGACCCGCCGTTGCCGCAGCATGCCACGCTGGCCGTCGTGAACCCTGCAACGACACGCATGTGATGGATTCAGTCATCCCTGCTCTGCTTGCTCACTGAAATAATGCGAGCTCACGGCGGCGGCTCACCGTAGTTTGGGTAGTTTGTGATGAGCTCCATGACGAGGTCGTAGACGTTGGCGAGGCAGAACCTGGCGCCGGGGAGGTTGCCGTTGAGCTCGATGATGAGGTCCCTGAGCCGCGCGTTGTACTGCGCCGCCAGCTGGTTGGGCAGCTTGACGCACTCGTCCTCGGCCACCCTGTTGATGGTCTTCTGGTACGGGATGCACCCCAGCGGCCCGACATTGGCCACCACGAACTTGCGCGCGTCCAGCGTGTGCAGCCTCGTGAGCTGGTCCCGGAGGTGCAAGATCATGTCGTCGAGGAACGCGTCCGGCGACTCCCTGATCCTCGTCCCCGTCGACAGCACCGGCATGAGGTAGTTATTCAGGAAGTCATTCGACCCGACGGTGACGGAGAAGATGGCCTTCTTCCTCAGAAACTCCCGGGCCTTCTCCCTCCCCAGCAGGTCGTCCAGCTGCCGGCGCGTGATGTTGAAGTAGTCCACCTGCAGGTCCATCCCGATCCGGTTCACAAACACCTTGCCCGTGCCGTTGAGGATCCCGCCGCCACCGGAGGCGTAGTTGACGCCGTTGAGGATCGCGCCGCCGCTCGTGTTGGGCGCCAGGAACGGCGGCGAGTAGTCCGCCTGCCCCAGCATCTCGCCGATGATGTCCGCGATGGTCCGCCCGTTGGTGAAACGGCCGGTGGGTGTACCGCCCGTCGCCGCGAAGTCGATGCCGTTCGGGGTCATGTTGGCGCGGGAGAGCGTCGGGATGTAGTTGTTGTTGCCCGCGTCGACTAGCGAGTCCCCGAAGATGAAGGACGCCCCGCCGCCGAACTCGTCCACCACCTCCGCTCCTACGACTCCGGCGGCGGTGATGCAGAGCACTGCCGCCACGGCGGCCATCGCCACCGCACGACGAACCATGCTAGCTAGCTTCTGGTGGACTGGACACTCCCTAGCTGCTTGCACGGCAGGAAGCTAGCAGGCCTGTCCTGAGCGTGGTATATAGGCAGACAACGATGGGAGTAGGTGATCGGACTGAGGCCGGCCTCCTAACTGTTGCTGCTGCTGCTAATAGTTGGAGCTCGAGGTCTCCATGGAAATAGGAGCAAGGACCAATTAGTCGATGGCTCACTGGACGATGGATGAACTGTTCTCGTTGCCGTGGCACGCATGTTTTGATATGGGAGGGGGAGACTCAAGGAGTGTGAGGGTGCCGGTGTTTGGTCGTCTGATCTACTAGTAACATCGATCTAAGTCAGTCAGTGAGCTAGATTGAGGGTAGCTAAACTAACAGGGGTCTCACACTCCTCTCATCAGTCAGCAGTATTCACCTGGCCGGGCCGGCATTCGTCCGTCTGTGTGCAGTCGTGTAGGACCGTGTGTACGCGAGCAAAGCTAAGGGACGCGAGTCAGCAGTTCGCTGAGATTTGGGCGCGAAAAACCGGTTTCCTGTTCGGGTGGTTAGGTGGCGGTTAGTTTAGGTGGCCTGAAACAACCCAACAGGCAACAGGGCAGGGGTCCACCTCCACCGGTGTGTGACAGCTGAGTTCTCTGTTTCCGGACCAGAGCCCTGTCTGTCTTAAAGATGGCAACGGGGACATCCCGTCGGGTGTTTCCGGACCAGAGCCCTGTCTGTCTTAAAGATGGCAACGGGGACATCCCGTCCGTCGGGTATTGGCAGAACGTTTTCGTACCCGCAAACTTAAAGCTGTCCCGTCCCCGTCTCCGCCCGGGGATTTTATACCCGCCGGGCACCCGTACCCGAGTACGCACCCACGTATAATATTGAATATTACATGCTCCTCAAATTATCGTACGACAGAAATGCAAAATAAATAAAGATTCAGAAAATATAAGTCTGTAACGAAGGTCTTAAACTCTTAACTGATTCAATGTCTAGTAGCCTAACAGATTACACATCTGCTGACCATGTTTCATCCCATCAAGGCGTCAACAATTCCAGACCAAAATACAACCATAGGCTTAGTCACTCAGTCGTAGCAGCAGCCAGTAGACATCAAGTTCTACGCAGCAATACAATACTGCAGTGTTATCACACATTACAAACCAGACTATTACATAAATAGTTAGTGGTTGGGTTGTGTGAGCACATAACAAAATCAGCTTGATTGTTGATCATGCCAAAGGGAGATGGATTTAGAGTTTCCGCTCCTGAAGAGAGATGAGTAGTAAGTAGGCAATCTTGAAACAATGAAGCAAAAAAGTAGAAATAGAATATTTTTAGTCCTAAACAAATACCTGAAGCCCCTCTTGAACTTCATTGAGACAAGACCAGAAGCTAGCAGGTTTGCCTTCATCCGTGAGGACTCCTGTACAAAAGATAATTTTACTTTCATATTTTTTACAATAAAACATTAAATTGCATGACAAAGAAATATAAATTTGTCAACAGACCTTTGTATTTGTTTCTAATCCAATCCTGTGAACACATCAGAGCCTCCAACATCTGAGAAGTAAGCCTACTGCGATGCTCACTAAGTACTCTCCCACTAGTACTGAATGCAGATTCTGAAGCAACCGTTGTAATTGGAATTGTAAAAACATCTCTAGCAATCATCCTCAAAGTAGGATAGCGTGTCCCTGCAACTTTCCACCAGTCCAAAACATTGAAGCCTTTGGTCTGTATGTCCACCATATCATCCTCTAAGTACCGATCCAATTCAGATTTAAACCTCAATGCTGATGGCTGTGAGCTTGCAACACGTGCACTGAAGGATGACAGAAATCCTGAGTTCTCTACTGTGGGTTTGATGGTACTGCTACTTGTACCTACATCCTCATCTGTGTGATATTCCAGCATCAAATCACTCAATGTTTCTTTCACTTTAGCAACTTCATCATCAGAGTTTGTCACTTGCAACGCTACAAAGCAGTGCAGAAGCATGTGATGTTTAAATCTAGGGTCAAGAAGGGTGGCAATGCCCATCAGACCTTGAATTTCTGTCCAATATTTCCTAAACTTGGCTTCCATGTTATCAGACATTTCTTCTATCAATCGTTTGCCACAATATGACCATTCCCTAATTTTACTTCTAACCTCACAAATCTTGTAGAAGAACATGTTTGCAGTCACATAGTCGGTTCCAGAAAATAGGACAGAAATGTCGTTAAATAATTTAGGCCTTGCAGTCACATCAGCAGCAAACTAAAATTCTTCCTCAGTGGGGCAGCAAGTATATTGCTTATCTACACGACTTGCTCTCATGACAACAGCCTTGTAGGGCAATGCAGTACTAAGCATTATGTAAGTTGAATTCCATCTTGTCTTACAATCCAGTGCAATCTTCTTCTCAATTTTAACATGCGCATACTTAGCTATCTCCTCAAATTTCTCTACCCTTTTTGGTGTGGCTGTCCAGTAAGCTATGCTATCACAAAAGTTTTCAATGGCATCTTTTAGTTTTTCTAGCCCATCCTTAACAATCAGATTAAGGATATGAGCACAACAACGCATGTGTAAAAACTTTCCATCAGCCAAAAGCTTAGTTTTGCCAATCTTTCTAATAAGGTAAGGAATTGTTGCATCATTTAAACTGCAATTGTCAAGCGTGATGGTTGATACCTTCTCATCAATATTCCAGTCAACAAGGGAGTCATACAGTTCATCGCCAATGACTTCATGAGTGTGTGGACTTGGCACATAAATAAACCTGTAGAAGGGCCGCAAAATTTATGAGCGGCATGACAAAAAATCTGTAAAATACATGTCCAAGTCTCATTAGGCTCACCTCATGATAATGTTTCTTAGAGTCCACGTCTCATCAACAAAGTGTGCTGTGATAGCCATGTATCCTCTTTTCTGGTTATCAGAAGTCCACATGTCACTAGTGATTGCCACTTTAGACTTGATTCCAGCCATATATTGAATGGCTTTCTTCTTCTCCACTTCAAACTGATCAACAATGTACTTCCTGAAATAATGAAATATATGCACAAAAGATTAGAAAGAAGGTTGTAATTGGTTTACTGCATACCAAAGCACGTACAAAGTCAGACTATGTATACCTTAATGTGTTTTTGGTTCCAATCTTGAACAAGGGTTGGAGTGCATGCACAAATCTCCTAAAACCAGCATGGTCAACCATGCTCAAGGGATACTCATGCAGCACAATCATAGCAGCAAGTTCCTTTCTAGCTACGTCTTGATCAAAGATGTAGTTCTCTATAGAAACTGCCCCTGGATCTGTGGTACCAAACCTCAATGCTGTTTGAGAGAGTGTCTTTTTTCCTCCCAACTTAATCTTCCTAAGAGTGCATGACTTCAAGTGACAGTGAAGGTGCTTAGTCCCATCCCTTGTTTCTCCTCCAAGCTTGTTGTTGCAGTAAATGCATTTTGCCTTTATTTTGCCATGCCATTTAATTCTCTTGAACTCCTTCCAAACAACAGATGTGAGCTTTCTCTTTGACCCAACCTCAGCACCATCTTCCTCTTCTGATGGTTCCATTTCAATCTCGTCTTCTTCATCAGATATTTCAATTGTTGCTGATTCGTTGGTAGATTCTAAATGTGAATCAGACTCATGCTGAGAGCCCTGAGACATAGGAGCTTGGCTGCTGTTTGCACTAGATTCTGACATTTTTTTGAGCCTAACCACATAAATATTTAATTACTACCCAGTGTATAAAAGCAGAACACCAGTTCATAAAAGTCTCAAACATAAGCTACTACCGAGTGCTGACCTTGGAGAATTAAAAGCAACATAACTTCGACCACTAAACTTGCACATAATAACAAGATCTACAGAGTACTGACCTTGGAGAATTAAAATTTTTGGGGCCAGGCTTCTCTGCTGCAGATATCTTCAAACGGGGGCGCTTGGGGTCAGAACCTTTCGCCAGTGGTGGTCGAGGAAGCCGCTTCAGTGGTGGTCGAGGAAGCCGCTTGGGGTCACCAGCTATGAAGACGGCTTTGGTCGACGACGGCGAGGGAGCTTTTTTCTTCTCGGCAGCAGGTGCAGGGGGAGCTTTCTCCTTCTGGGCTGCAGGCACGGGCGGAGCATCCACCAACTCTTTGGATGCAGTTGCAGCTTCGTTGGTGACGTCCTGATCTAACAGCAGTAGGTCGGTGACGACTAGATCCGGCGGTGGCGGCGGTTCAGTAGCGGCGGCGTCCCTTGAGGAGGGACGGGGTCAGTAGAGGACTGAGGAACACAGCAAATGATGGGTTAATTCGTCGAGGAGGAAGAAGGGATTCACCGGACAACTCCATGGCGGCGAGCGGCGACGACAGCTGGGTCCGGCCTCCGGCGGTCCGTGCTCCCCGAATGTGGAGGCGGTCGTAGTCGTAGTGGAGGATGGAGAGTGGAGGGGGCGACGAGAATGGGGACCGAGGAGTCGGCCTGTGCGCCGAGCCGCCGACAGAAAGGGAGATGGATTGGGGAGTTCTCAGAAAATTAGGGTTAGCATCTCTTTTATATGAATCTAATTGGGCTCGGGTCATCATACGTGCACTGGGCCTATTTCATACATATTACAATAGCGGGTTCCCAACGGGTAACAGGGACGGGTATATAGGGAACGTCCCCGTACCCGTCATCCCCGTTGGGGATGAATTCTTCCCCATTTAGATTCCCACGGGTACAAATAACATCTTATACCCATCCCCTAATGGATCAAATCCCCGTCGGGTATCGGGTATCGGGTACCCGTTGCCAACTCTGTCTTGTCGGTCCTCGAGAGTACGAGATGCACGTCGTCAGTGTTGCGATTGCGATTGCGATGATAGGGATTGTGGAACTTTTTTGGCGGTAAAAAAGGGGAACGATTATCACGAGTATCTCGTGCACGTTTATGATACATGTTCAGACATAAGCTTCCAACGAGTAAAGAGCAGTAGTAATTGCAAAAAGGAACTTCTCTACCACAGACCCTACAATCCATTTGCCTAATTACTATCGTAGCTCTACTCTAATTCTCAAATAGTTTATAAACTATACTATAGTAAATACTATTTGTGCCGTGTTGTAGTTTATAAAGTACTTCATCCATTTCAAATTATAGTTCATTTAACTTTTTGACCCAACTTTGACCACTCGTATTATTCAAAATTTGTGTAAATATGTTTAAATTCAAGTCACTAGTGAAGATCTTTCGTTGGTAAAGTAAGCCATAACAAAAGAAATGATATTTGACATAATTTTTTGAATAAGACGAGTAATCAAATTTGGGGTCAGAAAAATCAAACGAACTATAATTTGAAACTGACTAGTAATATTTACTACAATTATATTTATTATAGTTACAATTGTACGTAATTTATAAACTATACTATCGTATTTACTAGACAATTGTAGTTTATAAACTATGATGTCTAATTTTTACTATAGTAAATACTATTGCAGTAAAGAATATCACGTAAACATCGGGCAGCATGCATGGAGGCTGAAATTTAGAAATAGACTAGCATCGTGCTCGTGCGTTGCTAGGGGATATATAGCTAAACTTCTATACTAAGACACACGAATCGCACGATAAGATATCAACCTTCCCCACTCTATGTGTCGTTCCTAACCGCCATTGGTAACCTCAATGGCTGGATCACAATTCATTCTTCAACTGATAACCATTGGCTCCCGATGCAGTTGTATCAACCCTGTCCTCCCCTAATCAGTAATCATACTGCTTCAACGATCACTCACAGTCCTCCCCTAATCCCATTACTGCTTAGTCATTACCACTTTGCTCCATACATGAAACCAACAACATCACAAGCACGATCCCAACTGAGCAAACTGAAATAAACCGTACATTAGCAGGCAAGCTTCATCGTCAGGTCCTGCTCTACGCTGTTAGCAGCAAGACTATCAACGTAAGGTCTTGCTTGATGACATTGCATGTTGATGCCCGATCAGTCTGCCATCCTAGAGTGCGCTGTGAGGAGGGACATCACAACCTGGTGAATATATATATATGCAAGTGCATCATTTATCCAATCTAATATTTTTTATTAAAAAAGGAAATAAAATTCCTGCTATTTGACCATAGTGTTGCTAATTATGATAGGCTGATAGCCTAATCTGTTCTGTATATACGTCGATACATCATTGACCCAAAGTCCACACTATTATCTATTTAAAACAAGGAGAAGCATAAACAGTTCAAACGAGGGAAAATGAAGACAAAATTTCGCAGTAATAGGCATAACGAACAGAAAGCTTGTACTCCTAGTTCTACAATGCTTCAGATCGAGACAGGGGTACAGGCCATACCATTCTAGTTTATTGTATTTCCAGTTTTATATTAGAAATTACAGTCTTCTCTCCAAATCTGATTGGAATTTGCATCAAATAGACATGGATCAAACCAAAATGAACAATCCAAGATAATTAGCATTTATGAAACATTTGTAAAGATGGCTCCATTAGAAGCAATTTTTCTATCAGAAACTACCTAAAACTTCTTGATATTAAGAAAGAAATTTAAATATTAGGTATCAATACATATTCATGCTAACCAACATTGACAGGTTGATGCTTTTGTCGATAAAGGAATATCACGTTGCAACCAATAAATCTAATGCATACTGGGACTGTGGGAGGTTGTCCTCTGCCACCAGCGACACCTGCATCGCACAACACATGCGATAGGCGAGGGTGGCACATAACTGTAGGTTTGAACTTGACGGATCAAGCAACAAAATGGTCATCATGATCACCTCGTCTGCAAGTTCTAAATGGTCTTTGTGCACCATTGCAGCCCACCCGGTGCATAAAAGTAGTCAATCATCCAGTATATATACATGTTTTGTATGACACTGTCATTTTTCGATGCTCTTCGTTCCACCAGGCTCTAGGACAACATAGCTCAATGGTCTCTATTATGAAGCCGATGACTCATGAAGTAGAATCTGTTGTTCTAATCATAGAAAGATATTGCAATAGCCAAGGAGAAACAATGATATATCATCTGCAGCTACTTTACAGAACCTGAACTAACATATCATTAGATTTTTCCTGACAGAAACAAGCATGGCAACTAATTTTGCATCTTAGCTAATGTCCAGCTACTTAGATACCAGCAAGTGCATTCTTTTAGCAAGTGATTTTTAGTAATGGCAAAGCTGTATGGCATTTGCTGCCCATTCAAAGCAGTAATGTTTGATAAAAAAAATCATGAATCCATCAGGGGATGTGGGTTATTTTTTGCTGCAAAAAATTGATGTCTAGGCAGCAAAAAATATACTAATTTCCTTGGCAAATGTTCCAATCTGTCCATCACAAAAAGAAATGCTTGCTCTGACACATAGGCATGATCCAAGCTGAAATAACCATGACAGCATAAACATAAAGACTGCTGCCCAACTGAAATAACCAACACAAAAGCTCCATATATGTCTTATCCTTTTTATTTTAGCATGAGTCACAAAAATGATACTGTCTGAAAACAATAAATGGAAGGAAGCAGCCTACTTTCCTGAAACAAAATGATACTGTCTAAGACCGATAAAAAATAAAAGAAGTTAAGCAACCTTTTAATTTATCCACTGTTTTAGTCAGAATAGTTTTAGAAAAAAAAAAAAAAACTAATCACCATGTGTTGTAGATATGCAGCACCGCACATGACCTCAATCTTTTCTTGAGGAATATAGTCTCCAATAGCACTGCAAAGGGTATTATTGCGAACTTAGTCATCTCATCTGTAGAACATACTGAAGTTGAGCATTTGCAGCCCTCATGTTCAATCAAGGGAGAAAATCGAATGAGAAGAGGGCTGACCTGTAGAATCCAATGGAATCCTAAGCTAAGGTTCAGAAGCCAATCGAGGTTCCATTCAGATGGGATTTGAGCGTGTACCTATTCTGTCTCTACGGAGTTTCCCCACGGCCACCTGCGTACGGTGCTGTGCGCCGCCGCTGCAGTTAGCCATCGAGCAGGGCCACCGCGCCGCGCGAGTGCGCGCCATGCCGGGCCGGCCGAGGAGCCTCTCCATGGTGCCCTCTGCCCACCTCAACCCTACGCGCGTCTTGGAAGTCGCTAACACCGTCATCCTTCCCATGCTCGGCAGCTGCAAGGCCGCCTGGCCAGCGGGTGCCGCGCACAAATCCTGCCCAGATGGCCAGCCGTAGGGGAGTGGACGCACGGGCGGCTGACGGAACCCTGCCCCGCAGCCTGGCAGCGTGGGGAGAGGATTAGCGTTGTCTTGGGGAGAGGATTAGCACGTGGAGAGAAGTCGCGAGGGGTGAGGGTGCCGGGGGAAGGAAGGTGTGCCCGTGATTGAGGCTGCGGATCCGCGGGGCTGCCACTTCCTTTTTCGCGCGAGGGGATGTGGATCGCACAGAGGCGGGCCGAGCGTCGGCGTGGGAATTGTTTCCACGATGTAAAACGAAGGTGAGGAGAAAAATTACCGCACCAAAACAATGTCTTACTTTTAATTTTTTTATTTGTGGGAGAAAGATAATATGCAGGGACCCAAGTACTACAAATTATATTGGACATGAGATTTGGTTACTTGTAATACACATTCAATAACCCACCTTTTTTTTTTGATCATTGTCAATAACCCACCTTGAGGGGCCGAGGTGCTCATAGTGGGGTAAGATTTGTGTTTTTTCACAGTGATAGGGTTTTGACTAGTGATTGTGAATGCATGTATGTGGGTGTTTCTGTTTGCATTTGAGTGTGTAGTGCAATTCACATTAAGTTTGATAGTGATAAAGTATTGATAACCACCAAATAATTATTGCTAGTTAAGTATGTGTTCAGCAAAATATAAAATATAATGAAACATGTGTGTACGCATTTATTAAAACCTAAATTTTTATTTGTTGTGTCTAGTTATGGTGTACACAATAAGTTTATATGAATCAAAATATTCTATTCTAATTGTATTTTTGTGTGATTTTTTTGACTAGAAAACATAACTAAATATATGACAAGAATATTTATTACATCTTCCATGATGTATGTTCGCAAAAAACATCTTTCATGTTGTTAATATAGGCTATAAATATATATAAAGTAAAAAAATATATATTTTTAGAGATCAGGGAGAAGGGGAGGAGGGGGCAATGGCCCCTTGCTTACTGGATTGTTACTTGATCTACGGTATGACCAAGTCGATGTAGGACAAGCATGACATACCATCAGACATAGGGGAGCCCTGTTCTTGAAGTCTGAGACCAGTCTTCATCGATTCGGGCATTGTTCTCCGCGTAAGAATATGTCCATGTTAACGCTACGGTAAAACACAAAACAAGATAAACTATTATCGGGCAAGAGCATGGAAATATTTGATAAACTAGTGTCGGGCAGAGCTTAGACACTTTTGATGGCAAGGTGTTTTCCGTCGGGATGACATCCCTTGAGGAGCTGGCAATAAATGTCAATGGGGTGGCTTGTGGTCTGAGTTGCCTGAGGGAACTTAGGGTGCTCGATATTTTAATTTTTTGCTGGCTTGAGGACGACGACCTAAGAGATCAAGAGATCTGATGGAGTCTCTACGCCATCTCCACAAGCTCCAGAGACTAACAATTGCTTACTTGCGTGCCAACGAGGCAACTAACGGATTTGGTCCTACCGCACCATCTCCAACATTTGGCTGTAGCAGAATTGTGCTTCACTGAGCTGCCATCATGCATCAATCCTTGTGTCTCTGTAACCTCTCCTACCTGGACTTAATTACTGATATCAGGAATGATCTAGCATAGACGATGGGGTTTAAGCCCCCACCCCCCCCCCCCCAACCCCACCAGCACCACTCCCACACACACCACACTTGTCACAACCACTGTCCCCACGGTGGGCCCTTTTGTCCCTCCATTGCATGTGGTGCGACATAGTGGTTTGGTCGTGCCATGTGTATTGACGCTACCAAAAGAGATATGGCAAAAAAAAATTCATGCAATTTAGTTTTAGAATATTGATTAAAAAGGATTAAAATAACAAAAAATCCTGATCTAGGCGACTAGCCATAGGTCCATAACTAGTGTATTGCCTCTACTAAAGCTAAAGTGGTGTCAAAAAAAGAGTAATAAAACTAAAACAAATCATGCTTCACGTAAGTCACGATGACTGCAGTCGGCGGGGAAGGCCCTAACTATGGCTGATTTCTCCTAAAATTTGGTGACTGCTCAATGACCGTGCAAAAATGATCATCCAGGTAGTCATTGGGTCATGAAACAACCATACTTAGATTGCCAAATGTCAAACAAACATAGATTTTCTTGTCAAATATATATCATATTGTTCAACAGAGAGGATCTGTCCTACCCTGGGTCTCCTTAATTTGGGAATGTCACAGGTGTACCAAGAACTTCATAGAAGGGGTCCTTTTGGCTGAGGAACATACTAAAGTTACTGGACAAGTTCAAAGGATTGGTCAAGTCAGAATCAATGATCGGAGATCTTGCCTGTTCTGGGATGGCCTACGGGGGGATAATCTTTTTTTCTTGAGTACACAAAAGATTTGCGCATCTTTTACATCGCGCCCGAGCGCGTTAAGGGAGGATTATGTTTACAATAAGCACAGCCTCCCTTATCGGATTACACATGACGATTACTCATGAACTAATTCACCTAGATGGTACGTCTCCGTCTTTATCTAAAGGTCGGCTATCTACTTGATCTTGGCGGGGGGGGGGACACCCTTGCTCACAAATATCCAGGGTTACTATCTTTTTGCAAAGAAACGACAGATTTCATTCGATCAAGCCATTTCTCGGATTCCACTTCATGGTCTCTTTCACCTCCTCTTGTATATCTCAGCAAGCCCATGCCCAATTAATCATTTTGCAAGGAGAGCTCAACGAAATTATTCTAACAGCCCAGACAACTCCGGTCATATACATTTGGAATTCAAATATCTGGATCCCTTCCATGCTCTTCAAAGTTTTAAAGATCAACTCCTTGTACCATGGAGCTCATCATCCTCATGTGTTGCACAATCTGGGAGGCCAGAAACGATCTTATTATTCGTCCGATAAACCTGTTGCTGAGAGTGGAAACTGGAAAGGAAGAATTTAGAAAGGAGTTTGGGCTCTTGCTTCTGAAGGCAAATAAAAGTTACTCACCCTACGATTCCTTCGACTCTAGACAAGGACCTGTGGTTCGTGCTCTTGACGATCCTCTAGAGAATCTGGGATGCCAGGAACGGGCACATCTTCCGCAATGAACAATCCTGTGGCCGCGTCGTTCTGACTAGGGTGCGTGATGATTTAGTTAGTTGGAGGAAACGACTCCCCCCTGAATCCGTAAACAGCCTTCTGAGCTGGCATGCTTACATCTCCGATTGTATCTCTAACTCTCCCACGCCACGGGCTGTTTTTTGAAATATAATAAGGTGGGGAAGCTCTCCCCCCGTTCACGTTTCAAAAAAAAAAAAAAAAAGTTACTCACCCCAGATTAATCAATGGATACCAAATCTAGCCTGAATCATATCATCACACTGTCAGATACTCAGATCATGTAAGCATGTGAATAGAACAGTTAGGTGATTCTCTCTAAACTCTAAACAGTCTACACAGCGCTCTCTTAAGTCCATCCACCCACGACAACTACTGCTATCTCGACAAGGTTATGCTGATGGTCATGTCACAGGACGCCGACATCTCCGTGCCGACGGGCCGCACGTTGAAGTACGCCGGCTGCTTCGGCTCCGGCAGGACCGCGCCGTCGCCGCTGCTCAGCATCCTGACGACCTCGTCCATGGCGGGGCGGTCGTCCGCGCTCTCCTGCACGCACAGGAGCGCCACATGGACATACCTCTCTATCGTGTAGTCATACGTTCCGATCCCTAATAAGCTGCGGTCCACCAGCTCCGGCCATTGCCCGGCTCTCCACAGCAGCCATGCCTGCAAGAAAAGTAGACCAGTTAGCTATCACAATTCATAATTCACAAATGTAATAATGTGCTTATGTGTCTCTGACGAACATATATATAAAATGAGATTTATGTCTAGTACTAACATATGCGATTAGCTTGTACAGTTTTCCATCGAATCTGTAGGAGCCAGTGGTCATGGTGCCGCTGATGATCTCCAGGAGCAGCACACCGAAGCTGAAGACGTCAGACTTGACCGAACACACTCCATCCGAGGCATACTCCGGAGCGATGTAGCCACTTGATGGTCAAACAATGCAACAACCATTGAAGTTTAGTGGATATGCTCAAATGTAATAAACTAAACTATATATATAGAAGTCAACTTCATATTTCTTTGTCTTTGGATCTGATCTCTACTCGACTTACTATGTGCCCACGATCCTAGTGGTGTTTGACTCGGCCACGCTAGAGCTGAATATCCTGGCCATCCCAAAGTCTGAGATTTTAGGGTTCATCTCGCTGTCCAAGAGAATGTTGCTGGCTTTGAGATCCCTGTGGACCACGCAGAGGCGCGAGTGGATGTGAAGGTAGAGAAGTCCCTGAGCTATCCCGTCGATTATATTCAGTCGTTTAGGCCAGTCTAGTGACGCTCCTTTTTTACTGTCTGAAGAAGTAGATATGCAATGAAGTAAAATGTGTATGGTTAGAGTTCAGACTGATGAGAATTATAAATTTGACAAATTGCTATGGAGTCTGGATATGATTTTGGTTTAGAACACGACTGTGTCATCGTGGGAAACATCTTTTACTTTTCCCCAGAAGATTTAATTTTAGTGAAAGCACCATTTCATTTCTGGAGAATTTCTTGTTTGTCAAGGAGAAGAATTTAATTATTGGGACAAGTTTTCAATTGCATATATATCTATATACCGAAGATGATGAGGTCTAGGCTTTTGTTTGGCATGTACTCATAAACCAGAATCTTCTCGTGCTCCCCTTCAATACAGCAGCCCAGCAGCTTGACTAGATTCCTGTGCTGAAGCTTTGCAATGAGCTGGATCTCATTCTTGAACTCCAGCAAGCCTTGCAAAGAACATGGACCAAGTCTTTTCACTCCTATTTCAAGTCCATCAGGCAGCACACCCTGACAACACCAAACATATTTTGTGTATATATGCACCGATATCCTGTATAGTTAGATAAAGATGTGCAGTACTTGATTTGAAGATAGAGAAAGGACTTATTGTAAATGTCTGAACAGCACTGAAAAAATGACTTAGACTATATATACCTTGTAGACAGCACCAAAACCACCTTGTCCAAGTTTGTTTTCAATCGAAAATCCATTGGTAGCGCCTTTCATCTGAGAGAAGTCGTAGAGCGAAAACCCTGAGTTGCCTTCTTCCAATCTCCAGAGGTTGATCACATTTTTAACAGCTATAGACAACCTCCGTAATTCCGACCGAGCAAGTTCTGATCACACAGGTCGGTAGAAATTAGATGATCACCACATCATTCAGCCAAAGGACATTAAAGGGGATTTTTTCCAAGTTTCTTGTGAGTATATACCTCTCTTTCGCCGTATTTTGATCCATCTAGGGACAAGAAAACTAGCAGACAGCAAAAGTAGAGAGACAACGGCTATGGTGGTCCAGAGCCAAGCCTTGCTCTCTGCGTTTAAACCAAGCCGGAATTAGAATTCAAATGAACTGCAAAAGGTGCCCGTGTTTGGTAAAAAAAAAAAAAGACAAACAAAAGGCTTCATCTCTTTATACTCTATGTGCTGTACCGATCTCAAACTAAATGTCATACAGATTTTTGTAGTCAACTTTTGAAATCTTCGTTTGCTAACTCGATATACAATATAAATATATTTTCTTCGCAAAAAATATATAATTTTTTTTTGTTACGTACTAACTTTATTCCAAATTATAAGTTATTTAAATATTTTAAAAGTAAAAAATTAATTCGACCAAAGTCATAAAGAAAATTATAAAGATTTATGATATCAAATGGATATACTATGAAATTACAATTAAAAAGAATTTACTAATACTTATTTGGTTTCATAAATGCTCTATTTTATTATATAAATTTGGTCCGATTAGAGATGTTTTGACTCTTCAAAAAGTTATAAATAAATTAGGGTGGAGGAAGTATATATACATGATACGATCAGCAGAGTTTGTCATGAAAGCCACTTTATACATATGAATTTTCAGTAAATTTTGCTTACCTGCAGTTAGAAAACAAATGGTTTGATAATGTTTTTTATTCCACTATTATGTGAACAAAAAATATATTTTTTAAAAAAACAGCAGTTGATGGGATTTTTGTTGGATGAAAAAAAGGAGTAAGTACGTACGTTTGGCTGGTTTGGCTGGTGTGGCCGGTTTGGGCCTGTTCAAGTCGACTGACAAGTCGGTGGTGTTAAAGAAGGTGTTCTCCGTCTCGTAGCGCACGGTGCACCGTGGCACGAGGATCCTGCCGCCATGCTGCCCGCTGGGAAACGTGGCCGGGAACGCCGAGATGAGGCCGTCGAGGCACGCTCGGCACCGGTCCGGCGACATGTCGACGGTGCACTGCACCAGCGCGTACAGCGTGAGGTTCCGCTCGTCGAACCATGACCGCCCCGTGGCGTACCTCCCCGGCTTGCCCGCGGCGACTCCGGCGATGGTGGTGACCAGCTCGCGGACGAGCGCGTCGAACCGCCCCGCCGCGTCGGCGGGGGTCACGAAGTTGGTGTTGTTCCCGGCCCACCTGGGCACGTTCCCGCCGCCGCCTCCGGTGCCGGAGAGGAAGTCGGCGCCGGAGAGCCGCAGCTGGTAGCGGTCGTAGAAGAGAGTGATGTCTCTCAGGCGCGGGCCGCAGCCGAACGCGTTCTCGGAGTCGTTGACGGCGCTCGACAGGGCGTCGCGGAGCCCCCGTTCGCAGGCGTCGCCCCTGAAGTCCCCTCGGCAGAGTGCGAGGCCGTAGGCGGCGTCGGGCGACGTCGGCGCGCCGGCCGCGGCGACGGCCGAGCCGTTGGCCCGCGCGCCCGCGACGAGGATGGCCGCCAGCGCGTTGAGGTTGGACCTGTAGGCGACGTCGCTGCTGCTGCTCGCCCCGGCCCCTGCAGGTGCAGGCATGCCGCACTTGTGGCCCAGGATGGTGTCCTCTGTGGCGACCGGCGCCACCGCGCAAGCAACCATCAGGGCAACAGCGAGGAGGCGGCAGCGTACGACGGAGGCCGACATGGTGGCGCCGCGCGCACGACGCACGTGTATTGATCAAAGAGGCAAAGACGTGTGTCTAGTGTGTGCAGCTTGGTAGCTGAAGGTAGTAACGAAGATACGTCCATGGAGCTCTTATAAGCACGGATCGGAGATTGCTGTTGGTATATTTTATATTTTATTGGCTGCTTCTCTGAGCTCTATCGTCGTCGATCCAGAAATGTAACAATGCAGCATCATCAGCATGGACCAAGGCATATAGTTGACCAAGATAATTTTGCAGAAACCTCGTCCTATCCCTGGACGACTCTGCTGAAAAATGAAACCATGGGTTCATTTTCTTGTTGCTTATGTCATGTTTTAATTAGCAAGCATTACTTACTTGAAGAAACTGCTGCGAAGACTAAAAATTCAAAAACACTGTATCTGTATATGCAGCTTGACAGCAGGGCCATTTTAAAATTTTGAATTTAGCCGCTTGGTGCATGCATCAGTATGCAGGCGTCTTGTGTCAAATGTATTGTCTCTTGAGTGTGAGCCCTGACCTTGAGGCAGTGGTTATCAAGATGAGCACGGTGTTGCATCCAGTGTTGGCGACTGGTCAACAAGGCCCAAATTAATAAGATGAGCATGGTATTTGACTTGAACAACATACTGTATCGCTTGGAATCGTCAGTGATGGGGAAATATATGCAAAGACATGTCGTCACTGGAATTTATCAGGAAGTTAACGCGTATTTTACACTGGCACTGTATCTGACGTCTGATAACAATGAAATCTCTGTTGTGGACTGGAACAGGCCAGCCATGGTTCACACAATCCAATCTTAACACAAAGTGAGGTAAAGCACAGTATGTAGCTGCAAGAAATTGCCAAGAAAACCAGTCATGTGTTGTTCAAATAAGCCTGCCGGTTCGGTTTCTTCTACTTCTACAAACTTCGGTTTTCAGGATCCTGTACCCGATCGGTTTGCTGCAGAGAAGAGAAACGACGAGTTTGGTGTTTAGGTTCGGTTATCGGTTTGAACCGAGCAAACCGATCCACACAGAGAAGAGGGAGAGGGAGAGGGCGTGAGGCTTGGCGAGCCGCGCTGCGCCGCCGCCGCCGCGTGGGGGCCGCTCCCGCCAGCCGCCACGAGCAGCTCCGGCACCATCGCGATGCGCACAGGGACGCTCCCGCCAGCCGCCGTGGAAGAGAGCTGCCCTGCATCTGCCATCGTCGCCTCCTGCTCACGCTCCCTGCTCGCCGCCGCCTTTCCTGCGCTCTCTAACTGTTCGAGGTCGCGGTCGTGCCACCACACGCACTATGCTGCTCGCGCCGTCAAACCCCGACACCCGCGCTCGCTGCCTGCTCGTGCCGCCGTCGCTCTTTGCATGCTAGTTTAGATAGGGTTTCGTTTCGGTGTGTGGCTGAGGCAGTGCGGTGGGTCATCTATGCATGTTCGTCTTGGGCCAGAGGGCTATTGCGCTACTATTATTAGACAACAGGGACATGCGTGGTCTGCTCTTGTTTCCCAGGATCGGTTCCTTCGGTTCTAAGGACGCTGGAACCGAAGTCGATAACTGAAGCCGAACTGTCCAGGTATAAAAACCGAAACCGAACCGAACAACCGAAAAAACCAACATTTCGGTTCAGTTTCGGTTCGGTTCGGTTTGGGTTTCAGTTTTCGGGTTAAAAGTGCCCATGTTGGCTGCTACTAGGAAGGAGCAAGACAGATATATAAATATGCCATCATCTCTCTACTAGCTTAGTAAAGTGGATGATGTGGAGGCCCTCGGCAGAGAGTACAACCACTTATATCCCCTACCCTAGGGTTTCTCTTCCTCTGGCGCCGCTGCCAGAGTCAACTCAATCTCATGCCAAACTCGACGTGATCCAAGCAACAAACCATGATCCCAATCCCTTGACGCGGGTCGGGGTTCCAAGGCGAGGTCTGCATGGCGAGCAAAGAAGAAAAGGCAAAGGGGACGAAAGCCCCCGGGGACGAAGGAGATGATGCTGCTGGTCTGGAGAAACACCTTGCAGGGTTGAAGCTACATGGGGAGGAAGAGGACGATCTTGATCTATCGGGTGAACTTGAGGATGTGGTGAAGGAGACACGTTGGTTAGCCCTTTTTAGGGTTTTCACAACAAAACCATTCATCCATGCGGCTCTCTTCAATGCCATGAGGAACGCATGGGCTGCCGCAAAGGAGGTGACCTTCAAGGCGAGGGAGCCAAATCTGTTCGTCATTCAATTTAATTGCTTAGGTGATTGTACAAGAGTGATGGAAGGGAGGCCATGGCTATTTAGGGGTGGAGGCGTGGTTATGGAAGAATACAATGGGTTTTCTGACATCAAGACAATTAAGTTGGACAGAATCCCGGTCTAGGCACATATCCAAGGCATGCCAAAGGGCCTGATGAAGGAGGAGGAGTTGGCACAGAAGATAACAAGAAAAATAGGAGATGTAATTATAGTTGTGGTGACTGATGGGAAGATCAACTCGACTCCTTTTCTTAGAACAAGAGTTTGGCTAGATCTAAAGAAACCACTGGTACGTATGGTGCCGATTTTGTTGAAGGAGCGAATGACATATCTGGTGTAATATGAGAAGATCCCTAGCTTCTGTTTCTTCTGCGGATGCATGGGACATGAGGTATTTGAATGTAGGGATGGAGTCCACTCAAAGGAAAGTTGTGAATGAGGCGATTGGCTGTGAGTTCCATTCATGGCAATTGCAGCGGGGAGAGATGAAAGAGGAGGAAGAGGTAGAGGGAGAGGAAAAGGGCGAGGGAGAGGATCTGGATGAGTTGATGGCTTTGATGATGAGGCATTTGATATGGACATAACAGATGCAGTTGATGGAGAGGATTAGGATGGTGACCTTAATATGAAACAAGTGTTAGCAATTGAGGGGGCCGCTGCACCAACCACAGCTATTAGTCCAGTGCAGGAGCAAGAAAAGAAGATGCCATGAATGGTGGACAGTGGAGAAGACAAGAAACAAAGTACTTCCAATGTGAGATCGACACTCCTTCGAGGAGAGTGGCCGGGCGCAATGAAACTCTTAACATGGAACTGCCAGGGACTTTTGAGTCACCGCGCAGTTCGTGCGTTTCTGGAGGTCCAGAGGCGTCTAAAGCCGGATGTGTTGTTTCTGTCTGAAACACATCTGGACAATATTAAGGCAGAAAGTTTGCGGTGACGCGATCAGAAGTCGGTGCATGAAACCGATGGAAGGAGTGGGGGCTTGCTTCTGATGTGGAACAATGAAACTAGCATCAGAGTGCAAGGGATGACAAAATACTATATTGATGTCATGGTAGAGGAAGAAGGGGGCTGGAGGTTCACTGGTATGTACGGTGAGCCGGAATGGAATAGGAAGGATGAAACATGGAATGCAATTCGAGCTATCAAGGGAGACATGATGGTTCCCTAGTTGCTCATGGGTGACTTTAATGAAATAATGTATAATTCAGAGAAGGAGGGAGGGAGACCACGATCTCAACGACAGTTACAATCATTCCATGATGTTCTGTCTGAATGTGGGCTAAATGACATGGGGTTTATTGGTGATATGTTTACATGGCGGCGAGGTCAAATAAGGGAAAGGTTGGATAGAGCTGTAGCTAATATGCAGTAGTCAGGCTTATTCCCTTAATCGATGCTGATTAATAGTGAAATCACAAGATCAGATCACAGACCAATCTTGATGGATACGCATTACCTTGCACCTTTACAAGCAGGAGGGGGTAAGAAGCGGTTTGAAGCAAGATGGCTACAAGAAGACACGGTTGAGGAGATGATAAAAGCAGCATGGGCAAAAGCAAGGGCACGGGGAGATGGACCCTCTTTTGCAGGGAAGATAAATGATATCCATGAAGAGCTTCACAAATGGGATAAAGAAGTTCTAAAGGCCCCAGCAAAAGGGATAGCTAACCTGAAAAAGGAACTTGAGAGATTGAGAAGGGGATGACAGATGCTAATATAGAAACAGAAGGAGATCATGGTGCATCTAGAGCTTATGCTTGAATAGGAGGAAATACATTGGTTCCAATGAGCTAGAGCAAATTGGCTCAAGCATGGAGATAGGAACACAAGTTTTTTCCATAATTTTGCAACAAAAAGAAGAAAGAAGAATTCTATCAAAAACTTGATGGATGATAATGGGACAAGGAAAGAAGATGGACAGGCGATGTGTAATATAGTCCAAAACTATTTGAAACTTTGTTCACTTCAGAAGTGGGAGGCCCAGACCCTAGCGTGCTTTCAGATGTTCATCGGTCTGTCACTCAAGACATGAATAGGGATTTGCTGGCCCCATTTACTGAAGAAGAGGTAAAGAAAGCTTTGTTCCAAATCGATGATTTCAAGGCACCCGGGCCTGATGGGATGCATGCTATTTTCTATAAAAAATTCTGGGATATGCTGGGAGATGACTTGTGATGGAGGTGATGGAGGCAGTCAACTCGGCAACCATACCAGAAGGATGGAATGATACTACTATTGTCCTCATCCCAAAGGTAAATAACCCTCAATTGGTATCCCAGTTCCATCCTATAAGCTTATGTAATGTGGTATACAAGGTAATATAAAAAATTTTATCAAATCGCCTTCGAGTTATACTATCAGATGTTATCAGTGATCATCAAAGTGCCTTTGTGCCAGGGGGGCTCATTACTGATAATATTTTGTTAGCTTATGAGAGCATCCATACTATCAAAAGGAAGAGAGGAAAGAAGGGTCTATGTGCAGTGAAATTGGATATGCACAAGGCATATGATAGAGTTGAGTGGGGTTACTTGGAAAAGATTATGATAAAAATGGGTTTTGACCGAAGATGGGTAAACCTAATTATGGCTTGTGTGAAGTCAGTAAAGTACAAAGTCAGGGTAAACTCAATGGAGACAGAAAGGTTCAGTCCTACGAGAGGCTTGAGGCAGGGAGATCCACTCTCCCCTTGTTTTTAATGGTGGCTGAAGGTTTATCAAGTATGTTGAAAGGTGCAGAAAATAGGGGAGAACTACAAGGTGTTCGGGTATGTAGGATGCTCTAATGGTTTCACATCTGTTTTTTGCAGATGACTCTCTGATTTTAATGCAAGCAGATAAGGTAAATGCAGAGGTGCTGAAGAGTTTACTAGATAGATATTGTTCAAATTCAGGACAGAAAATCAGTGAAGCAAAGTCTAGTATCATCTTCAGCACTAATACAGACATGGATGTAAAAGTTGAAGTTTGTGAGGCTCTAAACATTATGACTGAGTCACTAAATGATAAATATTTGGGGTTACCTGCTCTAGTGGGTGCTGACCGTAGTGACTGCTTTCAGTATTAGGTTGATAGAGTCCAGGGAAAAAAAGGGATGGAAAGAGAAGCTGCTAAGCATGGGAGGAAAAGAAGTCCTGATAAAATCCATTGCTCAGGTCGTACCTGTATTTGCGATGATGGTGTTCAAAATCCAAAAAAAACATTTGCAAAGGGATATCAGATGCTATATCTCAATTTTGGTGGGGTGATGATGAGGATCATAAAGAATACACTGGAAAGCTTGGTGGAAACTTTGCATTCCAAAGAACCAGGGAGGCATAGGGTTCAGAGATATTGAAGCTTTTAATAAGGCACCGTTGGTAAAACAAGTATGGAGATTGTTAGTAGAACCTGACTCTTTATGTGCAAGAGCACTGAGAGCTAAATATTATCCAGATGGGAGACTTTTAAATGCTAGAATGAAAAGTGGGAGCTCATACACTTAGCAAAGCATTTTAGCTGGTTTAGAGTGCTTTAAAAAAGGATATATCTGGAGAGTGGGGGATGGAACACAAATAAATATATGGGAGGATCAATGGATTCCATCTAGTCACATTTTGAAAATCCAAACCCCACAGGAACATAATTTGGTCACTATGGTGGATGAGCTTATTAACCCAATAACAGACTCTTGGGATGAAGAGCTGATTCGGTCTTTATTCTGGGATATTGATGTGACCAGGATTTTGCAAATTCCTCTCAGTCAAGGAAGGGAAGATGTTGTGGCGTGGCACTATAACAAGAATGACTACTTTTCTGTTTGTTCAGCTTATCATCGACAATGGATACATAAGTTTGGCTCAAATGTAAATAACCAACCGGGAGGTGTGGGTGATGAACAGGTCTGGTCGAAGCTGTGGAATTTAGAGGTGCCTGCAAAAATTAGATCTTCGGCTGGAGAGTTTTGCATGGAATGATACCATGTCATGGCATTCTAGCTAACCGGCATATTGAGAACAACAGTAGCTGTCCAGCTTGTCTTGGAAGTTGTGAAGACATTAAGCATACGTTGTTTACATATGTCAGAGAGCAAAGGAGATTTGGCGTATACTCTGAAGAATTAGATGCAACTGCATTGGTCCATCGTTCAGGCTCCGAGCTAGTGGCTGAGATAATTGTTGGATCAAAGACAGTTTACAGGCTAAACCAAATGGGGCTAGCTGAATTAATCTTAACTGACAGTTGGTATATCTGGCGGGAACGGCGCAAATTCGTGCATGGTGAACCTGTCCAAAATCTGACAAGATCGAGTCTGTCAATTGCGACCTTGACTGCAAATTACCAGCGAGCTGTGAAGAAGCCGATTAGGAAAGTAAAAAGATGGAAGAAGCCTCCTGAAGGCAAGATACTAATGTGGCAGAACCTCCTAAATCATATGGCCCACACGCATGATTATTGTCTAAACAGACTCCAAATAACCATGACTGTGTTCCATACGACTTAAAAAGTCTGTCGGGTAAATCCCGAATCATCCACGATTCTCCGAGCAGGATCAATCATTGTAGAGAGACATTGCAGTATTACAACAGTTTGATATAAATAAATTACCACGGAGTAAAACAGCGGAAGACTTACAATAACATAAGTTTACAACTTCTGAGTTTTAAATGTTTACAACCATAAGTTTGAATTATACAAACCATAATAGTAGTGGAGTAGCAGTAGATTACAATATTAAACAAAAGCTCTGTCCACGAGCTAAACAGCTTACTCGTTGTCGCTTTCCTCAATGACTGTCATGCAGCAGGATGCAAAACACTCCTGCCCATGAGGCTCACCTGCAACAAGGGTTCAACAAACCCTGAGTACAACGGTACTCAACAAGACTGACCCGACGAAAGAGAAGGGTAGAGACTCAAGAAATGCAGGCTAGAGGGACAAGGTAAGGTCTGTAAGAGATAACAAATTTTGCAGAAAAGCTTTACAGAAAGAGAAGTTGCTTGGGCTAACTCCCATTATCAACCAACTTCATTGTTGATCCTTAATTTTTGTTCAAGTTGTTACTACGATGATGATCAGTGATCGAGTCTTCTTCTCCGAGAAGCAACGGCGATTCGAATCCATTTCTATACCCAGCTGGGACCTAGGTGACTGAGCATACCAGAGACTTTAACTCCGAAGCACCCCAGGTGCACCGATATACCGGGATAACAACCTCAGCCGTATATCACCATATGATACACGTGAGCTCTGCGGCCCAGCGTACCGAGATACATGGAAACTTAAACCCCACAGTAAAACACACTATGACACAGATGGGATCTCTGGCCCCACGCTAGGTCACTCTATGGCATACACGGCTCCAACCATCCGTATACCACTTCATGCATGTGGATTTTCTAATTTCTCGATTATCGACAGGTCACCATCGGACAGGACCTAGGGCATCAACAGACGAGAACACTACAGAGGGACTCCATTCCCGGTGCAAGTTCGCCGTCCTGACTCGATTTATTACTATCATCAAGATTCCGACATGAAAACAAATCTCATCTTTTTCATTCTTTTGCCTTTGAATCAATTAAATAAATAAGCAGGGTTAAGCATAACTACGTATCTCCCTAGTAGGTAACAAGGAATAAGGAATAAGACAGGTAATGCGATTTGTGGGTTTTCACTCAACTCCTATTACTTAATGCAACATATCAGAGCTGAAGCGGTAAAACTTTTATAAATAGAATAGGGTTTAAATGCATCCGGGGCTTGCCTTGATGTTCGGGGTAGACGGTCTCGAAATCTGGATCAACTCCCGATTCTTGAATCTGCTCGTCCTTCAGATCTGAGTGATAACGTTAACTCTCCGTTAACGGAAACTACTCGATAATTAATATGCTTTACATGATGGAATAGTAAACATGATGCTCGATGGATGCATGATCAGATTAAGGGGTCGAGTACAACTTCTATTCACGATAAAGTTGCAAGCTAACAAAACTTCGCTCATATAACTCATTAGGGTTAACTACGCCATTTTTATAATTAATTAAACACATAAAATAACATTAATTAAGCCCTAATGACATGATTAAGGTAAGCGCAAACAATTAATTAAAGTGCCAAAGGTCATTAGGATTAATGACCCAAGGTCGTCAATCAATCCCAAAGTCAAACAAATCATATAATGATTAAGTTTAACTAAAGGGGTTAATTAATTATTTAAAAGCATTAATTAAAGGCATAAAATTAAAGTTATCAAATTAAGCCCAAAATTTTATTTTAGAAAGCTCTTAGCCTAATTAGATGGCAAAACAAATTTCAGAATTAAAAGCCAATTATTTTATTTATTAAAAATCATTGAAGGTCCATTTTTCAATTAAAAGGGATAATTTTAACATATGCAAAAAGTACTCAAATTTAGCATTTCATATTTTTCCTAGGTAGATGACATCATAAGAAACACTCACAAAAATTTTCAGAATTTTTGGAGCTATAAATGAATTATTATGAATTTTCAAAGAAAATAGCATTTAAATCATTTTCTAAAAATGGAAAAAAGAAAATCGGCACAGTAACTCCGCGCTGACCGACGGCGGCGCGGCGGTTGACCGCCGATTCCTCGCCGTCGGCGAGGTCTCCGGCGATGGGGTTTCCTCCTACTTGCTCCTCTTGACACGGCGCATCCAATGGACAGGCTAACGCAATGGCGGAGTGAGGACAGCATGCACGCCGGCGGCAATGGCGGCGCGGCGGAGCTCGGGCGCGGCGGCGTCGCTCACCGGAGCGATTTCCGGCGATGACGACCGCATGAGCTTACGCAGGACACCTAAACAGACAGGTTTGGTTACTACATGAAGGTCGCTCTCGGTCTCTGGACAGGACGGCAATGCACGCGGCGGAGGGGCATGGCTGTGCCGGAGGCGAGCCACGGTGGCCGGCGGCTACGGTGCAGGATGAGTAAAATTGACGGCACGGATAGATGCAGGAGCTCACCACGGCGCTGATGCGCACGTTAATGGAGGTCCGGAGTGGCTGGGTTGAGCGGCGGTCGACGGCGGTGATGGCGGCGGCGGTGCTCCGATGGCACGACGGCGTCACCACGGTCCCTGGTAATGCGCTTCTCAAACCAAGGTGCGCATCAGATGCAGGATGACACGGAGAACATGATTACAGGGTTAAAGGTAAAATATTTTCACCTCCGGCGACGGCAAACGGCGGAGATGGCGCGACTGACCGGCCGCGAAGAAGAAGACTGCGTGCGGGTGGTTCGGGCGATGAGAGCAAGCATGAACTGGCCCAAAAGGACCGTGAGGAAGTGGCGGAGTTTTGGGCGAGAGCAATTGGACAGAGGTGGAGTGTCGACGGCGAATTTCGGCGGCGGAGCGAGGTCGTCGGCGACGGCGGCGGGAGAAAGAAAGAAGAAGAACGGCGTCGGCCGGTGGCTATTTATAGCATGAAGTCGATGAAGGAGCAGGTGACACGACAACGGTGAAGTCTCTCGCGTCCGAGAGCGCTCGGTTGGCCGGGAAGTCGCGGCGGTGGACGGCGGCGCGCGATGAGAAGCCGGCCATGGCGGGCGCCGATAGGGTTAGATACTGTTCGAGTTATTTATAGAATTGCCATTAGATTTAAAATATAAATTACTCTAAAATTTATATAAGAACTTGAAAATCTCCAAAAATGTCATTTGCATAACTTTCCAAGAGCTACACTTTTCCTTTAACTGGCATCCTCAAATTCTGTCTAGATTTTGAAATTTGAATTCAGATTTGAAAAGGGGATAAAACCCTAGAAACAAACATTTGAAATTACTTTTGATTTTTCAACAAAACTTGAAAATCTTCAAAACTATGAAATGCTGAGCTTGTCAAACCAAACATTTTTCATATACAAAGTTTTCTCAGATTATGCATAAATTTTGAATTATGGTTTTAAAATCAAAAGGGGATAATTGCTGGAAACTGTATTTTCAAATTAATTTGAAATTCCTTTTGGAAACTTGAAAAACTTTATATACCAACTTTATAGCTCTTGTCAAGATCTACAAACTATCTTTTTAGAGTATCTCTAAATTCCTTATAGAATTTGAATTAGAGAAAAGGGGATAAAACTAGGGTTGAAAATAAAGGGTTTTTGAAATAGAATTTAAACTCAATTTAGTTTCTAACTTAATTGGTTGGTTATTAGTGATCACAATCATCATCCAAGGATATTTTTAGGTCATTGACCCAGTGACACCCTTGGTTGACCAAGTTGACTTTTGAAAAACCTCTTATAACATTTCCTAATTGAATTTAAATTCGAATTGCCAGGCTTAGAAATAAGCTTCGGAATCCAAACTAAATTTCAAATATGGAAATCATTTTTAGGGTTGGACTTAGACTTATACACTATGCTTGATACTAGTGTAAACACAGTTTACATCTCAAGTACATAGAGTATAAACTAAGCATTTGCGATGACATTCCAAAATAGGGTTTTATTATTTCATGTGACCAAACATTACAGAAGCTCAATCAACCTATGAAATATAAACTGGTTTTAGTGAATGCACATTAAGGTTGACCTAACCATGAATGCTTTGCAGTGCATATGATGACATGGCATGTTTTAGTTAACATAACACCAGAGGTGTTACAGCTAATGAATGTAAATGCAAGTTACATGGCGGAAACGAGTACAAGCAGTACTGGAGCTGTTATAAGAGATTCAGCTGGGGATTTCATTGGCGCCAGAATATGTTACTTTGACAACATTGCTGACGCAGCGACAGTGGAGGCGTTAGCTCTTAAGGAAGGATTAGCGTTGGCTCAATCTCTGGGGTGTAATCGGATTATGATTGAATCGGATTGCCTGGAGGTGGTTGATACCATGAAGAATGATGGCGTTTCGGCGACAGTAAGTGCTCCCATCTATGATGAGTGTTTTTCTCTGTGGCAATGTTTTGATTCAATTTGCATAAATCATTGTAATAGAGAAGCAAATAATGTAGCGTATGATTTAGCTAGAAATGCAATGCAAAGCAAACTTTCATGTAATTGAGTCGATGAACCCTTTAGTTTTATTCTAGAAGCTTTGGCGAACGATGTAACTATCTTTTATGATCAATAAAGGGCGCCAAATGGCTTTAACTAAAAAAAATTGGATGATGTGGATGTCTGTGGACCGGTTTACCGGATGGTACAAGAGAAGGGATCTTCCGCCGTCGGGAATACAGCATGGGCTCCCAATGAAAACAGTTGCAATTATCCCGGCCGACAGACCCGCTCTAGCTCGCTAGATAGTCCATGTGAGAATGAGATCGACGCAGCAGTGATCTGGACGATGTCCACGCCATTGACTTGACCTAGGTACTAGTAGTATAATGTATACTAGCCAGAACCCCATGCAGTTGCACGGGCTAGCAAGCTCTCAAGAAGCACAAAGTAAAATATAGTAGCAGTGAAGGGGTTGTTGCAAATCATCAGAAATCTCTTTATTTTTATTGTGTATAAAATTGTGGAAGTTTTATTTATTAATTTAAAGAGGTTGTTCTAAGCCATTCCAAATTTTTTTTATTTTCCAAGTTTATTTTTTTACATAGAGTACATCATAGAGAAGGAGAAAAAAAGTTTGATGATTTTAGAAGTTTTGGTTAAATTTATACGAAATAAACAAAATAAGCATATTATTGGTTTAATAAAAGGCAAAAAAAAAGAAAAAGAACATTTGGGCTGAGTCTTGCCAATTTTGGCCCGCGTACAACGCGGGCGCAGTGCATTCCGGCCCATAAAATGGCCTGGGTGGGCGTTCGTATTTCGAAAAAGGTCATGGATTTTTTTTGCAAGAAAAACTGAGAGAGGAGGATAGACGGCAGGTTATATTTTTACATAGTTCAAGGTCTTTTTTGCAAAATGACCATGACTCGGCCGATCTTGGCCATCCGTGTGGCCAATCGGACGGCCGAGAACGACTGGCGACGTGGCTCACTGAGGAGAGTTTTCGGTATACAGGCATAATGTAAAAAAAAAAATAGTAAGATAGTAAGATACTGCTGAATTTTCATTTACATATATATGTTCTATATTCCCCATTGGCTCTGACTAGGACATCCTCTACACAATTCCATCCATGTTCCCAGCCCCATCTCGGCCAGTAGAAACAACGAGGCTATGTGGCTCAGCGCCTGCCTCGATCTTGCATTGAGGACGACCGGAGCTACAAAGGTCTAGGAAGGACGGCATGCTCCAGAAAAGAACAGATGAGACATAACATCTTTTTTGCTTGCAAACAATAGTCAAGCAAATTGATAGTGGAAAGACAAAGTAGGCAACATGACCATACATATCTCCGCTAGTCCTCAGTTCTGCATCTCATCTCCCTCATTTTGCATCTCGGGTTTTGGCAACAAGTATTATCTGATGTAGCCCATCCCTGCGATCTTGTAGTCGAACACCGGGGGTTTCTCTTTCTCAGATGAAAGACAGATAGTCACTTGATCAGACAGGGTAGACACATCAGAGAAGGAGTTCATGTACCAGAGGTCAAAGGTCAGGGAAACCTCTTCTTTCATCTCTACAACGACGGATTCTTTTGGCTGCATTGATACAGACAGTGACCCATTAACTAGTGCACATACGCATAAACAGGATCCATTCTGCAGTATTTCTTAAAATAGTAGTTGAATGGCACAAGATACTAAAGATGTTACTCCATATGATAGAACCAATTGAAATTTATAGGATAAACAGATGGTAATATGCACTGCAGAGCAGTAAACCACCTCCACCCAGATTCTACAGTTAAGAAGGAAATAAACAATAACTAAAAAACGCCTAATTCAGTCCTATTTACCAATACCAATGTAATCAACCAAATGAAGAGCCATGTTTGGATGAATGGTAAAGGGAGATTTAATTTAATGGCCTCCTCGATCCTTGCCGGGGTGGGTCACGAGGTACGTACGGGTACGGTGCCCACCTGCCCGCGCGATCTCCGCTGCGCGGCGTCTTCTAAATGTGGCTGCATCCCACCAGGTTCCGCGCCGACGTGTGCGACGGCGGCGCCGAGAGTGCCCGCGCCTTCAATCTCCACGCGCTGCCTCGCTAAGCGCAGGCGCGAAACGAGGAGCTGCGGCTCGTCATCCTCGCCGCCACGAATCCGCTGCCGCCGGCATTCGTCCGGCGCACCCCTCCAGCTCTCGCTCCCAGTCGGCGGTCTCGGTCGTCGCTCGTCAGGCTGTTGGCCGCGTCACGGTGGCCATGCAGCAGGGCGGCAGCGTGCGCCTTGAAACACGCGCGCTCCGGATGCCGGCGGCGCGCGCTTGCTTCATCGTCGTCCTCCTCCCGTGCCGCTGCCGCTATACTACTGGTGTCGCTACAGCTGGGGTGCTGCTGCAGGCCTCGCCGTTTGACGGTCGACGTACGGCGAGGATGCCGACTTCGTCGCCATTGTCACAGACTACTACCTCGCCTCGGATTCGGAGGAAGACTCTGAAGCCATTTGAGATTTTAATGGCTTGGTGGATGCATCTCCATACATCAGTATGCAGGCGTCTTGCGTCTTGTCTCTCTTGAGTCTTGAGTGTGAGCCTTGACCCCTGACCTCATGAGTCGTGTGCGAGCGGTTGAGCCCGAGGCATGAGTCGTGTGTCTCATCATGGTGCTTGTTGTCATCGCACCGGCGGAGGGGCGACGGCACCTGCTGCTAGACGGTTGCAATGGCTTGGAGAGGGAACAACAACGACGACATGTAGGCAATCTCAGGCGGCGCGCGGATGCAACGGCGAGAAGAAACAACAGTGCGCGGGCGAGGTCGCCCAACTGCGGCGGCGTGCTCGTCCACAAACATCAGCTAGAGGGAAGGAGAAATGACAACAGTTGCAAGCGAGCGTTCAGGTTTAAATAAATTGGAACCTATCTCTGCTGCCAGCTCGTTGGTGGAATCTATCTCTGCTGCCAGCTTGATGGTGGAGATCAGTTTCCCATCAAAGCACCGTTGCCTCTTCGTCTGCAGTCTACCTCAAATGACGACTCATGGGAAACGGATCAGGGAGGTGAAGAGCTCGAACGGGAGAGGCGAGGGGTCGGGAAAAAGAGACAGCGCTCGTGTCCCAGATCCGTTCGATGCGTTCACGTTCTGGCAGCTGTAACTGAAATTTGCTGAGGTGGCGCAGGGAGGAGCCAAAGAAATAACTTAGTGAGGTTCGCGTGATACTTAAAATATAGTAAAAGTATTATCGTTTGGTTATTATTTTCGTGTGTATCAATCCTTAAAATAAAACCCGTGAGGTTAGCACGGGTACTACACTAGCATATCTTGTTTAGCTCTCTTGCCTTGCGTAGAATTTATGACATAGCTTTGTGTGTGTTATAGAGATCATAGATATACTAAAACTGTGGATAGAAGGTTTGCAGCTCCTAAGCATCGCAAAATTCGCTTTGCCTCATAATTGTGTAACCCCTTGCTTGCTTTGAGACGTGGTTGTGCCCATCGGGTTCCACACCGTCATGTGCGACCGCGGATCTGTTTCTTCGTGCACTACGCGCCTTGTGCAGCTAGCGCAGGCACGACGACGAGGTGCAACTTTTCATCTTGGTCGCGACGCTGCCGCCGGCCTTCATCCCATGCACCCGCGCCATGCACGGGGCGCGTGGGACGAAGGCATGGCGGGGGAAGACCAAGAGTAGCACCTCATCGTACTCCGCGAGGTAGTACGGCGCCGTGGGTGCACATGACTGTCGGGTGCAGCCACGTCTCGAAGGTGTTGTGCACGTAGCTACAGCGGAGGCCGTGTGGGCAGGTGGGCACCACACTGGACCCTGCCAGCTGGAGCCGCCGCTTTGACTCGCCGTGTACTCCAGGCACGACATGACGACATAGGGGTAGCTTCTACGCGCTCGCCCCTGCGTACGGGCACGACCCACACGTGATTGCTCCACCTTGTAGGTGAACACCCAGGACGAGTTTGGCATCCCAACCAAAGACGGTGCCCTTGGTGCGCACAGGTGCACCAGTGACCACCGTTGGGGCGCATGCCTATGTGGCCGTCGACGGCGGACGGTGCAGTCCAGACGTGACCAATGGCAAGGAGGAAGCCATCCATCATGAAATGATCGAATCTCTCTTGTATATGCTAACACACGCTAACCAGAGCTAGCTAGTGCGCGCCGACGTGTGGGTTGAAGCCGGAGCTTGCAAACTACATTGTCTCTTACACGAGTAATCCCTATAATGTAAACCTTTAGGGAGGACGCGCTCATTGTAATATCTAAACCTCCCAAACGCGCTACGGCGGGATCCGTAAAAAACTTCTTCTTAAATACAAAGATGCACATGTCTTTTTGCGTATATGAGAAAGACGATCAAGAGTAGAGTGTAGAGTAGACTAGTTTCTAGCTGCGCGCAAATCTGTGAGGCGATTATGCGCCAATTTCAAAGTTATTTTGAAATTGTTGGACAAATTTAAGGGACTAGCAAGAGTAAATATGAACAATGGAAAATCTTGCTATCTTTGGTCTGACCTCTGGACCAATAAGGTGCCCATGATAGCCTACCCAGAACTTTACTCCTTTGCAAAACACCGTGAGAAATGTAGGCGGAAATCTTCCGGTCTGACTAGTTAGAAAGAGGCCACGGCGGTGGGTGGTGCGTGGTGGCTGGGGCCGGGACATGAGAGCCAGAGCACTTGCGATATTGATCTAGGACAAGTTAAATAAAATGAACAATAGTTTAGAGTAGTTCATAACCGGTTCTTTGGACAACTTTGAGCATCGCTAAGTGTTTGACATTTTTATTCCAATTTACCAATTGCCAAAAGATGGAAAAGCAATATGAAGAACTTTTGGAGATGGGGTTTTCTCTCTCTCTCTCTCTTTTTTCACATAAAACATAGATGGGGAAGAGATATAGGGAACTCTCGGAATTGCTTTCAGAGGAACACAAAGCAGCCCACAAGTGCTGTCATTCGCGTGCCATTTGGTTGACGTCAAGGCCAGATAAACAACAATTTTTTTTTGTTCTAGACTAGACAAATCCAGACAAAGAGTAAGTCATCATCAATTCACAACAAACGTGGTTCTGCACATGATCACATGGCCACTAGTCCGCGTGCAGCCAGCTGGTGGGATCACTGGATCAGGATCATCACAAGGGAGCAGCAACAACCTGCAGCGGCATGCGGAGTGTAGGAAGGAGCAGGAGACGGGAGAGGCGGCGGGTCGTGAACCCTGGCGCCTCCGTCATGTCCAGCTCGCCGGGCACCACCCCGTCCGGCAGCGCCCAGTCGAAGTGGTAGAGAAGGGACGCGAGCGCGAGGTCCATGTTGGCCAATCCGAACGCTATGCCGGGGCACATCCGCCGCCCGGCGCCGAACGGGATGAACTCGAAGTCCGTCCCTTTGAAATCGACGGCGCCGCTGCCCTCGAACCGCTCCGGCGAGAACTCCTCCGGCGCGTCCCAGTGCCTGGGGTCCCTGCCGATGGCCCACGCGTTGACGAGGACCATGGCGCCCGCCGGCACGTCGAATCCCAGGACCCGGCACGGCGCCCGGCACTCCCGTGGGATCAGCAGCGGCACCGGAGGGTGCAGCCGGAGCGCCTCATTGATGACGAGCGGCAGGTAGCGCAGACCGCTCAGGCTGTCCTCCGTGACGGTCTCCTGCCCGGCGAGGACTCGCCGGACCTCATCCTGCGCCTTTCGCATTACTCTTGGGTTTCTCATCAGCTCCGCCATGGTCCACTGCAGCGTGGTCGCCGACGTCTCGCTGCTCCCTCCGAATATGTCCTGACAGACAGTGTAGCATCATCATTCACGATTCAACTGAATTGTCGTCTCTCATCTCAGGATTTAGCTGGAAATCTTATTCTTACGATGATGACGGCCTTGATGTTCTCGGTGGTGAGGGGAGGATCGAGCTCGTCCTCCCTCTGGATCCTCAGCAGCACGTCGAGCAAGTCCTCCTCCACGTCGTCGGCGGCGCCTCTGTTGTCTTGGTGCTCCTGGATGATGGTGTCGATGAACGCCATCATGTCCTGGCGTTCGCGCTTCAAGAACCGCAGCTTCGGGCTGACGAGCGCCGCCAATCTCGAGGACGGGAAGAGGTCCGGCAGGCTCTGCGCGGGCACGGTCCGGAGTCGGCGTTCCAGCAGGCGCAGGAACGTGTCCCTGTCCCTGAACTTGCTGCCGATAATGGCGCGCACGGACGCGTCGGCCACGTACGCCGACACCATCGCGCCCAGGTCCACCGGAGAAGCCGCGGCCGCCGCCGCCACGGAGCGGAGGAGCCGGCGGACCTCATCCTCGCGCACGGCCCTGAAGGAGCGGACGCGGCGCGCGCTGAAGAGCTCCGTGGTGCAGATCCTGCGGAGCTGCCTCCACCCGTCGCCGTAGGGCGCGAACACGAGGCCGCGGCTGGCATCGCCGAGCAGGACCCGGCCCGTGGGGCTGAATGGCCGCGTCGCGAAGGCGAGGTCGTGGGTCCGCAGCACCTCGCGCGCGGCGTCCGCCGACGAGGCCACCACGACGCGGAGCTCGCCGAGGCGGAGCAGCATGAGCGGGCCGAGGCGCCGCGCCAGGTCGCGCATGGCGCGGTGCGGGAGCGCGCCCGCGAGGGCCAGGTGGTGGAGGTGGCCGATCACCGGGAGCGCCCACGGCGACGGAGGAGGGAGCGGCGCGCCGCCGCCGCGGCGGCGGCGGCAGAGGAGTGGGATGGCAGCGAGAAGAGGAATTAGCAGGATGAGGAGGTAGTAGCCGTAGTGGAGTGCGAGCTCAGCCATGTCGATCTGCGCCGTCATTGCCGACGTTTGGTTGACTTTGAGAAGAAGAGGAGGTTCACCGGCCGTTCACGTGCCTTGTCTACGTGCTCCGGCAATAAAAACGACTGCAGTGGCGCAGTGTTGTATAACGAGCACGAGGAAACCAAAGGAGCGGGCCCTTGCTTGTCTCCCTCGCTGTCTCTCTTCTTCTCTCTTCCCGTCGGCAGGATCCACCCGGTACGGCGGCACGTCGCCGCCGCCGCCCGTCGGCCGCTGCCGGATGCAGACTTGTAGGAGGCCGCGGTGGCCCGCTGCCTTGCGGTTGGGTTGAGCCAACAAATCGAACTCGCCTGTTGGGCCAATTATGCGGGAAAGCCCACCGAGGTCCTCCTGGGCCCGGGCCTTCTTCCTCGTTGGTGCTTCGCATTGTCGATCCCGCGGCTTGG
>CM041630.1:67167341-67181079 GCA_023333625.1 Bothriochloa decipiens
GTTGGTCTTATATGTTTAGGGACGACCCGTTACGACTACGAGGGATCAGACATCTCTGAGCACGCTGACACTTTTCGTCAGCGATCCCCGTCACCCTTCGACCTTGATAGTTAGCTGGAGCAGGAGCCGGCGGACATACTTGCGTCATCACAGTTACGTGAAGCACCACCACAGACACAGCCCTCACAGGACGAGTACGCGACACCAGCTGCTGCTGGAGGCCGTCCTGCACGTGTTATAGTTCCTCCTTCGCCGCTTACTTACTCAGCCGGCCATGTGCGAGCGGGCCGCAAAGCACCAAAACCTGGCACGATTAGGGGTGTTGCACCTAAGCGTGGACGATATTAGTTTTGTATGATTTGCCGCCGATGTTGTTTTCTATGATATTGTACTGATACTATTTTAGTTTTTAGAACTTAATTAATGTTTCACTGTTGTATTTTTTTATCTATTAAGCTTGGGCGAGCACACGACAACGGCGTTTTCACACGCCCATTGCATGACTGCGTATTATTTTTGCTATTTCTCTGACTTCGATATTTTTTCTAAAATTTCCGAATAAATAAATATTATTTTAAAAAAAATCCGAAATTTTTTCTAAAATTTCCAAATAAATAAATATTATTTTAAAAAAAATCCAAAAAACCAGGTCGCCCGTCGGCGGGGCGAACATCAGGTCGCCCTTTGGCTGGACGACTAGCCTGGTCGCCCTTTGGCCGGGCGACGTGGGCCTGGTCGCCCTTTCAACGGGCGACGTGGGCCTGGTCGCCCTTTGAACGGGCGATTCTCTCACGTCGCCCTTTCAACGGGCGACTGGTAGCCTATTCCTGCAATTTTTTGAAAACGGAGACTAATTTTGTAATTTTTTTAAAAAAATAAGTTTATTAATAAAAAAAATTCCATGGGCGACATACTGGTCGGCCCACTTCCTATCAGACTACTCCAGGCCCAACTCCGCCCATCTAGCCGAATTCTTCTTGCAGGTGATTGGATCACCCACCATCCACAAGGACAGGCATAATGTGGCCCAACCAGGCCATCATCAATTCTGAAATAAAAATGGGCCCTTGTAGAAATTCCCTATTTTTATATCTCTCTAAACAATCGCAAGTCTAAACTTTCTTTCTCGAGCCTTGAGAATTGGACATTTCACCTTGACTCTCTCTCTGTCCTCTCTTGATTAGAAGTGGTTCCGAGATGGTTTTAACCTTTTAGTTAAAAAGTACAGTAATCCCATGATATCAACATAATAAGGCTTTGTACCACAAATAATGTCTCTAACTTCTAAAAGTTGTAAGAAGAATATTAGACATAGATTCGAACACTAGAAGCCCATTTTGATCTCATGAAATTATCTTATAAGACACAAAAAAAGTAAATTTAGCTAAAAATTAAAAAGGCTATAAAAAAGTAGAGAATCCCCAAAGAATTGCAGGGTATTGAAAACTCTACAATAGAAAAGAGGTACATGCATCATGAATGCATTCATCATTAATGAATGTTCCATTCATGCTGGTTGCATGTCGTATTTTTGTCGTTGAATTTTCTAAAATGTGTGTAGACATTAAATGTAATGTTTTGAGGATTTTTTTATTGTTTTCTAGATATATTTAGAAATTCAAAAGCTTCTAAATATATTTTCATGATAGAAATATTTTACTTTTTGGTTTCTTATATCCCAATTCATCTCCAATTCTTTCCCATTTTCTGTGGTTTGAAAACATCATCAGGTGATTGTTGATTTCTTTAACAAAAATAAGGATGAGACCGCATTGAAAATCACTTGTAAACAAGATGGGGAGGAAAATTAAATAATTTTAATAATCAAAGGGTGGATAATAAAATGTCTAGTTTTAGAGTTCGAGTAGAAACCCTGGACATAGACTATAACTCAGAGTGATAGAATAGTTTTTTTTTTTTATGGTTGCGCGTATGTCCAACTGGATATATATTATACGGGATTGAGTGACTAGAAAACGCCTTTTAAATCTGTAAGTATACGTGGTTGAAATTTATTCTTGAAATGCACACAATCCCTTGTTCTAGCAGAAGAAAATCCCAGTTCCATGCTTGATGGATGGCAAGGCGTGGACTCGACGTGTCCCGTTGCTGATTCTTGCAGGTAACTCTCACAGTTGCATGCAGATTTCATCTTCTTGGGTTCCCACTTCCCCGGCCTGCTGCGCTGCTCCCAAAGCCGCCACACGTGCGTCAACCCCGGTGCCGCTAGGCCAGCGATGGATAGCGCGCCGCCGGGAACCAACGACTTTGGCGTATAGATGTTATTCTCTTTTTTTTTTTTTGACAAAAACTACTATCGATAATTTTATATTAAAATATATAAAGATTTATGTTAAGTAATTAGTATTATCATAAGATCTTAAAGTCTAGTTTTTTAATAAATTTACTTAAATTTATAAATATTATACATATTTTATATAAATCGAGTAACTTACGGTACGAAAACCTAAAACGATCTCCGTTACGGGACGGAGGGAATAGACCTCTGTGACTCGGACTGTTCAGCAGTCTGCGCGCCCATCTTCTCCTCGGCTGTGTTTAGATCCTCTGAAATCACTCTAAAATTTACTATACAGAATTCCTATCACCCGTCACATCAAAATACCGGCACATGCATGAAGTACTAAATATAGATAAAATCAAAAACTAATTACACAGTTTTTTTGTACTTTACGAGACGAATATTTTGAATCTAGTTACGCAAAGTTTGAATAATTTTTACCAAATAAAAACGATATACTATAGTGCGTTAAGGTGACACGATGTGACATTTTCTTTCGAATTTCGCGGGAACTAAACACACCCCTCCACGCAAAGACAAACTCGTTCTCCTTTTTACAATCTCGACAGGATAGATTGATACTAAAACAGAATGCGTAGGTTTCCCATCCATCCATCCATAGATCCGACCCAGATGCTGATACCGCCATGCAACTGTGCAAGAGCAACTCATCAGACAGATGCTGGGCACCACGGCAAAGATTCCTCTGGATGATGCCATGGCCGCCACCAATCCTCATCATTAACTAATCCAACAAATCCACGAGAAAAGGACGTCCTTTTCTGGACAGGGTAGGAGCAAGAGCAATTCTCAGCGCCCCGGCGGCCTGGCCTACCGCCTTCAGTTCTTGGCACAACCAAGAACCAACCAACAACCCGGAGGACGGGAGGAGAGGAAGAGAGGAGGAGCCGGCCAGCCGAACCGAGCCGGGTATATTCTCTCTTGAGTTCCCCTTCCGGTGCTCCCTCCAGCCGCAGCGCCCTGAAAGCGACCTTCAACCGCAGGCGAGGGAGGCGCCCACTCTTCTTCTTCCTTGCCGAGCACCCGTCGTACGTCTCCTTCCAGTTTTCCTGCCGCCTCGACCTCCCTCCCCGGAAGGTCAAATCCTTCGCCCCTAAGCTTTTGTTCTGTTTGTGCGTTTGGTTCTGGAATCGTTGCCTGCTGCTGCACATTCTCTCCGCATTGATTCTGAAGGAGGCTCCTGCTAACACTCCGTGTCGCCGAATTGCTCTGCTCGCTTTCTTTCAATCAAAAAAAAAAAAAGGAAAAATAACGAATTGCTCTGCTCGCTTTCGGTTTGTGTGATTGATGTGGCTCTATGTGCTTCAGCGGTTCAGCCGGTTGAGATTCAGCTTAGATGCCCTGCAGGTTCAGGTTCAGGTTCATGGAGAGATGGAGCTTGAGTGCCAGCGTGGTGGCTCTCGTACTCTTGCTGTCTGCTGCTTCTCATGGAAGAGGTAGTTCCGTGTGATTCTCTGATAGTGATAGTCTGATGCTTGCTGGTTACTGTCGTAGTATGTAAATTGGATCAAAGGTGATTCCGACAGCAAGCTAGCTTCAATAGTAACAAACAAGATAGTTATCGTGTTTTCACCGATTGTGCTTTGAGTGGAATAAGCATGTCACTGCATTTGAGTTTTTGCATAGACAAAAAGGGACAGCTACCAACCATCTGATGGAATTGCCAGGTACTGGTTGTCCTTTAGGGGGCCATGCCAGCAGTTGGGCTAATTTAACTCGCTAACTGACTGTTGTAATTTAATTGGGTCATATAATACACACATGAAACATCTAGCAAAAGCTCTAGTTGTCGAGAAGGTAGATAAAGTAGGTGATTAGGTTTGTATCAGTGGCTGCCATCTGTTAGTTCCTGCTACAGGACCTTGTCGTTCATATAGTGGAGTCCTGATTGTTGCAAAGGAAGCCATTATTGGTGGCCCTACAAAACAAAAGGAGTTAGGAAATTGCTAAAGTAGATGGTTGATGAACTGTTACTGCACAGAATCGTTGCAGAATTGGTTTTTAAGTTGACATTGCACTCAGGAATCTAGTAGTTGGCTGCATTGTTATATCCAGTCTGCCATTTTTTTTAAAAAAAAATCCTTTATCACAGAGTTGCCTGTCGAGAATAGTGACCACAGTTTTATCTACAATCATACTCTCGCAAAGACGCTTGTGGAATATGCATCAGCGGTAGGTTATGACTTTCCCTGATTTTTTCTGACAGATTCCAAGTATTTCCACCTTTTTGTGTCAAAACAAGCTTAATCTCACGATTCTCTGTTGTCTCTAGGTGTACATGACAGATTTAACTTCTCTGTTTACATGGACATGTTCAAGATGCAATGACTTGACTCAAGTAAGAGACTGTCAAGTTTATTCTCTTCCACTTACCGAAATACTTTAAAACATAAAGTTGTTCTCTAAAATGGCTACCCAGGATAAGCTGGCTTCTAGTTTTGATATGGTTTCATATTGCTTAAATAGGGCTTCGAGATGAGATCTCTAATTGTTGATGTGGAGAACTGCTTGCAGGTACCCATCCCTCCACATTTTGAATTAAGTTCTCATAATTTTTCTGTGAAATTGTATGGCTCTTTGCTATCAAACTCTTCAAGCTTTTCAAGATATATACCGTAACCTTTACCTTCTGTTCTTTGGATGAATAATGTAACAGGCATTTGTGGGTGTAGATCATAATCTGAATTCGATAATCGTTGCAATCAGAGGAACCCAAGAGAACAGGTACTGCTGTACTGAGCTATTTGCTATTGCTTCCTCTGTAGTGTTCTCTGTTTAATCAGAGTTTGCTTTGCATTTACTGTTTTCAGTTCAGATGTGATTTATACCTAGATTTGATTAACAGTGTACAGAATTGGATAAAAGACTTGATATGGAAGCAGCTTGATCTAAGTTATCCAAACATGCCAAATGCAAAGGTTAATGCCAATGAAGTTTATATCGTATTCTCTTTAGAAAAGAAAAAGAAACTGAAAGTGTGATTCATTTGTTTGTATTCCTCTGGTTAAAGGTGCACAGTGGATTTTTCTCCTCATATAACAATACAATTTTGCGTCTAGCTATCACAACTGCTGTGAACAAGGCAAGAAAATCGTATGGATACATCAATGTCATAGTGACAGGCCACTCGATGGGAGGAGCTATGGCTTCCTTTTGCGCGCTCGATCTTGCTGTAAGTATCCCAAGAGGCCAAGACCCAAGGGGCTTCAGAGATACATACTGTGCTCTCTTAGATACTTTTGGATTTATAATCCTGGAACCAAGTTTAAACAGAACATTTCTCCACAGATGAAGCTTGGAAATGACAGTGTGCAACTCATGACTTTCGGGCAGCCTCGTGTTGGTAATGCTGTATTTGCCTCATACTTTGCCAAATACGTATCCAACACAATTCGAGTGACACACGGACATGATATCGTGCCACATTTGCCACCATATTTCTCCTTTCTTCCCAAGCTGACATACCACCACTTCCCAAGAGAGGTATACTATGCCTTGCACTGTGTTGCACATGAACATTACAAAGCTACTATTGTTTTATTTTCAATAAAAGCCCAGTAGGGGGTTGCTCCCCCTCCTGTTTACATAAAAAAAAACATCACAAAGATACTCTTTTGCATTTTTGCATCCTGTACATCTATGAATGACATGTTTGCAAATTTTAGGTATGGGTCCAGGATTCTGATGGAAACATAACTGAGCAGATTTGTGACGACAGCGGTGAAGACCCAGACTGTTGCAGGTTTGTCTGCTGATAGCATCATGGGAAGTGCGAGATCTAAGGTTGGTTTGTCATCAGATTTTGTTCTAACATTCGCCTCGATGATACTAGGTGCCTCTCCATGTTCAGCTTGAGGATTCAGGATCATTTCACTTACCTAGGAGTTGATATGGAAGCGGATGATTGGAGCACCTGTAGAATCATCACAGCTCAAAGTGTTCGGCAATTCCGACGGGAGCTAGCCAGCAACATCATCATGAACAAGCACGATATCGACATCTCCATTGTTGAGCCTAGTGTACAAACAGAATGGATCAGTTCTAGATAGCCGGAGCATTCCTTTTGTCCAGATTCAGAGAAGAAGCAGTGCAATGGAAATTGTTCAGAGAAGAAGGCGAGCCGGATTGGGATGTCTTTTTGTATTAGTCCAGACAGATTGGGATGTTTTCTTAGATAAAATAAATAAATCCGGTTTCATCTCTTGTAGCACAGAGAATCAGACCATGATGTAAACATGTGGACTGTAGGTATTGTACATAAGAAAGGAAAGAAGATCATAGGCACGGTTTATGTTGGATGATGATAGGGATTGCTTCTGTGCATGTATATACACGATGTATGTAAACTTGCAATGCAATAACATAATAGAATGAGAACATTCTATACTACTACGTATATTTGCAGCAACATAAGCACCAAGCTATAGGAAAGATATCAATTGCAGCAACATAAGCACCAAGCTATAGGAAAGATATCAATCAACTGAATGAGGCGTATCTATATATACTCACATCGTTCCAAATTGTAAGTCACTTTGACTTTTTTAATACATGTATTTTGCTATGCATCTAGACATAATAATATGTCTAGATGCATAGCGAAGTATATGTACTGAAAAAAGTCAAAACGATTTACAGTTTGAAACGGAGGGAGTACGATATAAAATTACAATAATATAGAATAATGTGGCTGTACAGGTAGATATACAGACGGACCTGATCAAACTTTTTTTTTGGGAGAATCCTGATCAAACTTCTTGACAAGAAGGGGACTGCTCACAGCCACGCTGTAACCTGTAATACGGCAGATATTTCTGCTTGATGTGTGAGCAGCCAGTTCATTCAGATAGAAGAAATTCTCCATTTCTCCGGGCAGGTTTCCCCCCTCGCTTCTTCCTTATGCATTCCAATTCGCTCCAGTTAAGTTTTAAACTTGAAAAAAAAACAAAACGCTCCAATTAGAACAAAAGAGAAGCGGCACCCACCACGAGGATTAGTGTTTTTCTCCATTCGTACAATAGTATATGACGAGTCAATGTTACAATACCAATCAAACAAAAAACACGCGACCTTCTTTTCTGTACAACTACAAACTAAGAGCTACGCCTGCCATGTTGTCTGCAAATCAACCCATCACATCACACCGACGAAGGAAAAAAAAAATTCTATGGACAGCTCTACTTACAAACAACCCATTTACATGTACAGACACACAATCCGGGATTCAACTCTGTTAGCACATTGTCACACAAATCGTTGTTCCTAAAAGAAGAAAACTGGCCCACATTCTTGAATGATGCATATTGCAGGGTCCATTAGTCATCACAAGCCAAAGCTAGGGTGTGGGTGACATTCAGAATGTAGCCTATTCTCATCAAAATGCACACTCTAAGAGTAAGGTCTGAATCTCAGTGACAAAACAGTTCTTCCTTTCATCAGCCTGCGTCTTCATGTAAAACCTGGAGGAAATGTAAAACTGTTCCATGGAGGCAACTAAAAACCAACCGTGGATCATGAGGCTATCCGGGTCTGCAAAACCAAGCCTATTGATTGTCCCTTTCAAAAAAGACTCACGCCAAGCGATGAAGATTCCTGGAAAAATTGATAGCAACCATGGAAAGGATGGTCTAAGCCATCCATCGCATGTACTATCAAAGCTGCTCGCAGAATTTGCCCAGACTCTGCATTCTAGTTCGCACGGGCTCCAACCTTAACAGTGGACTTCTGAATGTTATCACCTTCACTGCAAGCTTTGCCGTTAGGAACGGCCAGAAGTTGCGGAACATCCAGGCCATCATTCCTTCCAGAGCTACTGCTGCTGCCAGAACCTTCAGTACCATCCTTCTCAAATTTCCCTCCTCTGACAGTCTCCTTCCTCAAGTCTGGGAAGTTCAACATAAGCGACTCAGCAGCATGTTGAGCATCAGGAACACTGGTAGTTCGTCGGTGCGTTTTTGCCCTTGGGGTAGATGGGCAGGTCCTGGAATCCTTTGTAGAAGGCACATTTCGATCGTAAGGATGCGCAGCTAGATAAGACAGTGCAGTGACAACATCTCCTATCAGTGGCCGAGATGCTGCTTGCTCCTGCAAACACATAGCTGCAACAGCTAAAGCCTGGTACAAACCCCTTTTGGGGTACCGACCTTGCAGCGATGGATCAGCAAGTTGGCAGAACTTCCTTCGGTCTCTGAAAAGAGGACGAGCCTGCAAATTTTGTGAAGATCAGACACTTGGCACATGTGAAGAAATAACAGATCACTCCCCTCCCTAAACCAAATGAATGAAATAACTTCGTGAAGTTAAACCTACCCATGCGACAAGATTTTGCTCTCCTGAAGGCTGGGTGTGATCGATTGCTTTGCGGCCTGTAATAAGTTCAAGGAACACAACACCAAAGCTGTAAACATCAGACTTCAATGTCAACTGTCCTGTCATGGCGTATTCAGGAGCGCAATATCCATATGTTCCCATAACTCGTGTTGATACATGAGTTTTGTCACCAACTGGACCAAGTTTTGCAAGCCCAAAATCAGACAGCTTAGGGTAGTAGTCTTCACCCAGAAGAATGTTTGATGATTTGAAATCTCTGTATATGACTGGTGGATTTGCCTTATCATGGAGATACTCCAGACCCTTTGCTGCACCGGCAGCAATCTTCATCCTTGTATTCCAGTCAAGAGGTTCCTTATCTGGTGGACCTACCAAGAAAGTGATGTCATGTGAGTTACAAAAGAAGAAATATGGATGGCAGTGTCTATATATTGCTATGGATGGTGTCAGCAGTAACAAAACATTGATGGTAGAGAATACAGTGGCTAGGATCTTTCACGTTAAAATGTAGCAAGTTATAAATCAATTCTTTATTTTTTAAAAAAATTAAAAAAATTAAACTGAAGCCAAAAGAAGTAAAGCATTTTGGATCCTAGGGAAATCTTCAATTCATGATCTATTAGCAATTGCTATAATATTGTGCAAGTGTTCAACTTACCAAACAGATGATTTTCTAGTGATCCCAACACCATATATTCGTAAACTAGGAGGCGCTGGTCACCATCTGCGCAATAGCCAATTAATCTAACCAGATTAGGATGATGCAAGAGACTTAGCATGAGAACCTCCACAAGAAATTCACGATTTCCTTGAAAACCATTTCTATCAAGTTGCTTCACAGCAATGACCTGGGCAAGAATGAGGATGAAAACCGAAGGTGTCAGGCAGTCAACCGATTAGAACAGTCAGGGGACTTCTCCCTCTTCTTAGTAGTGAGATTTATATCCAAATTTGCAGTGTACAGAAATTAAAACACAATTAGCAAATGCTAGCAAACCTGTCCATTTTCCATGCGTCCTTTATACACACGACCAAAGCCCCCTTCTCCCAATAGGCAATCTTTCCTGAAATTCTTGGTAGCGATAGCCAACTCCCGGAAAGTGAAAATCTGTGCTGGGCCATGTGCAGTGTTTCCTCCTCTGCGAACAGGTAGAGAATCTTCCTTCCTGGAGCCCGAAGCACGTGAATTTGATCGAACTGATCCATTGGAAAGATAAAAGTTAGCATATGAATCCTCACTAATGTGCTTATATTATGCTTTCATCATCAATACAGATAAATCACACAGATCAGACATACAGAAGAACATGGGCAAAGACGTGGATCAGGATGCTACTAGCGAGATTCCTAGACCTATACAACATTCAATCCGTTATTGGTTACTACACTGTTGCATCCATGCATTCTGTGTGGTATTAACACACTGTATAGTGAAGTTGGTGGGGAAGGCATGGTACTACTACATGGTTGCACCCACACATTCAGTGTGGTATTAATAACAGTCCTAACATATTCCAATTATCCTACCTAGCTTTAAATTGCTAAATACTTCAACCAGACAATAAATTATTGTAAATAAGATATGTATGGTTAGAGATAATTGTACATGGAAACAAACTCTAGGATTCTTTCCAACAGAAATTTCAGGCAGCTCACATCAACATAAGTTTGTTGCCTTATGCCTTGATTTGTAATATGAGTAGCTATGTGTATGATAAAAATTTGAAATCTAACAATATAATCACTTCTAGGAATTTGACTAGCATCTTTATTACTTCTGCATTTCAATGCGACTGAGAAAAATTAACCCAAGTGGACCATCAAGTGTTCTTGCCATTAAAAACTTCCATCAATTTTTCTGACAGTTACTTAATGTACGAGATATCTCGGTCTGCAGATGGGTAACAAAATGCAGCAGCCACACAACAAACAGATGAACAATAGCTTGCCGTGAAATCAAAGATAAGACTTGCAAGGACAGCAACTAAGAACTAAAACTTTGATACGTGTGTGGAACTCATCACTCGCTCCACCAGCCACACAAAGAGTGAACCCGGCTTGAAGCAAGCTCAAAGCAAGAAAATTGACACTGCCATATTGATCCAAACAACACGTGTACAGAACACATGGAACCATTGGTGTTTGGTTTGCTCAAGACAGAACTCCATAAACGAAACTATTGTAACTGCAGGCTTCACCACGGAAATTTCCTTCCCTTCCACTCCACCTCTCGAGAAAAAGTCAAAAGACAAATTTATAAGAAGCGGTGCTTTTTATGTTCCCTTCACCACTATCTGAGCAAACAAGGGGAGTAACATAGTAATATTCGCATATGTAAAGCCATGAATTACTTATAACGATCAATTAGCAATCGGACTAATATTCTGCTAGCAAAATCTGTCCATAAAATAAAATAAACAATACACAGCTAATGCAGTGAATCCTCACTGCTAAGATCGATAAATCAAAACCACGATAAGCAACTATTACACTCAATTCCTTGTTCACTTCGTTGATCAACAGCTCCAGCTGCGTATTTATTGCTAGTATAAGCAGCTACACCTCTGCTGCAAACAAAAGGCAAAAATCCAACCTCTATCTCTCCCATGAAAAAGAATCCAGCCTTTGTCGCACACAACACAACTACATGCCTAGAGCAGCGAATCAGTCACCGCGAGTAGCAAACATCTGTAGGTGGCCGAACAGAGCAAGAAGCAGGATCACAAAACAAAACTACCAGAGCTCTTGCAGTTTCAGCCAAAATCGGGCAAGCGCGCAGCACAGTACACGAGTTTTACCTGGTGCCGCCTTCGCCGCAGGCCGGGGCGTCGGCGAGAGCGCCGCCAAGCTCTTGGCCTCCTTCCCCGACGAACCGGAGCACGGTAAGCAGCTCATCTCCCCGTTCCTGAACACAGGCACACAGTTCCTGCGAATGCCAACCAACCCGCCAGGAAATCCAGCTCAAGACTCGTCCTTTCCCCTCCACCGGCCGATCTCTCCCGTGAAAGCAGCTGAATTTGGGGAGATTTCCGGCCGCCCCGCCGGGAAGAGAGAGAAAGGAAGGGGAAGGAGGGGAAGTCAAGACTACTGGGAAAACGTCCCCAATAAACAAAAGCGGGACTTTGGGCTGGCAGCGGAGGTCCAAACTATTGGTTGGCAAATTTGGGTGTTTTATAGTGCGGTTGAAATGTTCCTAGGGGAAGGAATTTAGGTATTTTGGGCGTGTTTGATAACATACCTCTAGCCGGCCTGGTCGTCTAGCCTGGCCGTGGCCAGCCAGAGACTGGTTCATCCGGTACAGGCGAGCGTGTTTGATTGTTGGTCTGTGTAGAGCCGAGCTGAGGTAAGAACGTGTTTGTTTCACGGTACAGAGAGAGTATAGATACCTTGCACCAACCTACGGTAGTCTTACCACCAGTACTCTTCTCAGCACTTCTCAGTGGCGTTTCATCGAACAGGTTGTGGGCGCGAGCTGGTCCACGCCAAGGGATGAAGAAGCCGGAGGAGGCTTGCATCCTGGTGCACCTCGACGGCGAGGAGGCCCGTCTCTGTGTCCGCGTCGACGCTGGACATGGTCGTCGCGAGCAGGCACGCGTCACCGCCACTGCCGCCGGCCAAGACCACGACGGCGAGGACTGCTGAGGAACGCGGATGCTGAGATACGCGGACTTCACGCGGGCGGCAATGACGACGACACGGACGCGGGCAGCCCCGTGCCGGCAAGCCTCGAGCTCGCCATCAAGAGCATCGAGCGCCTCGCCGCGGACAACAGCTCCACCCTGCAAGGAACCGCGCGCCCATGGCCGTCACCAGCGCGGTGGCCGAGACGGCAGCCGCGACGGCGCCGGCGAAGCTCCCGCGCGGCGGCCGCGACGGTGCCCGTGGAGCTCCCAATCCGCGACGGCCTCGCCCAATTCTCCTCCCAATCCGCGCGCGTCGCCGCCGCAGACCTCTCGAGCCTCCTCCTTCGCAAGCTCCGCCTCGTCACCGCGGTCTTCAACCTCTTGGACTAGCTCAAGCACCCGAGGGAGAAGGAGGTGAGACGTAAGAAGGTGACCCGCTCCCTCCATCCGGCCACTGCGCGCGCTCCGTCGGCCTGGCTCCAGAAAAACGATCCCCCCCACCGTTTCCCGGGAGACAGGCCCAACATGCTTTGAATCCCGTGCGCACGAACTCTAAAGTTTGGGCCATGAACACCAAACACGAATTGCTGCATCTGGAGGGCTCGGGCCACCCTTTGGCCCCGTAGCAAACACGCCCAGTACCCCCAGTTGAGGAATTTTTTTTATTAATAAATTTATTTTTAAAAAAAATAATAAAACTAGTCTCCGTTTTCAAAAAATTGCAGGAATAGGCCACCAGTCGCCCGTTGGAAGGGCGACGTGAGAGAATCGCCCGTTCAAAGGGCGACCAGGCCCAGGTCGCCCGGCCAAAGGGCGACCAGGCCCAGTTCGCCCAGCCAATGGGCGACCAGGCCCACGTCGCCCGGCCAAAGGGCGACCAGGCCCACGTCGCCCAGCCCAGGGGCGACCTGGTTTTTGGGTTTTTTTAAAATAATATTTATTTATTTGGAAATTTCAGAAAAAAATTCGGTTATTTTTAAATAATAATTATTTATTCGGAAATTTCAGAAAAAATATCGAAGTTGGAGAAATAGCAAAAATAATACGCAGTCATGCAATGGGCGTGCGAAAACGCCGTTGTCGTGTGCTCGCCCAAGCTTAATAGATGAAAAAATACAACAGTGAAACATTAATTAAGTTCTAAAAACTAAAATAGTATCAGTACAATATCATAGAAAACAACATCGGCGGCAAATCATACAAAACTAATATCGTCCACGCTTAGGTGCAACACCCCTAATCGTGCCAGGCTTTGGTGCTCTGCGGCCCGCTCGCACATGGCCGGCTGAGTAAGTAAGCGGCGAAGGAGGAACTGTAACACGTGCAGGACGGCCTCCAGCAGCAGGTGGTGTCGCGTACTCATCCTGTGAGGGCTGTGTCTGTGGTGGTGCTTCACGTAACTGCGATGACGCAAGTACGTCCGCCGGCTCCTGCTGCAGGTAACTCTCAAGGTCGAAGGGTG
>CM041630.1:67192346-67228308 GCA_023333625.1 Bothriochloa decipiens
ACAGCTGCTAATTATGGCTATGCTATCCATAATTAGCAGGGGATATTAAAAACTTTATTTTTTCTTCTGGTGTGACAATTATAGGCACAGTCAGATAATTCTGAAATAAAAAGTCCAACAGTTTGGATATCTTCAACAGTGTCACATTCTTCTATCTTGGGCAGTTCTACCCCTTCGCATCACTTGGGAGGAACCAATTTGAGCTTCGCTATTCGACAAAGTTCTTCAATTCTTGAAGCTGATTCAAGAGTAGAAGGGCTGGCTATCACATTCTAGCACTATTGTTTGGTAATATTCTTATTCCTTAAGATGCATTATAAATTTCAGTTTCACCTTCAGGTATCCTAAATGAGAAATATAAGATGTACACTTCTCTTTCTCAAACAACAGAAGATACAAAAATGGTTCAGTCACTTGTATCAGTTTGGGAGGTATGTTTTCTACTTTGTTTGTGTACATGTGCTATGAAATGTTAATAACTGTTAACCTCTGTGTTATTATGTTCAGGAACTGGGACACTTAAGACTGTTGGAGGAAACAAAATATGCTGATCTGGGTAGACCTTTAAGGGAAGAAGTTCTTAAAGATTTTTTTCATGGTATTAAGTATGAGAGTGCCCTTTCTGTGTTGTTTTCACAAGAAGGGCCACATCACAAAGTTTCTACCGTAGAAGAGTCTGAAAGGCTAGAAAGGTGCTTGAAATCATTGACTGATATTATTGGGACTGTTACATTCTCACAGGATGACTACTGTGGTAATATTGATGTTGGTAATTCTGCTGATGTACAAAATGACAAACCCAATGCAAGTCTTTGCTCAGGGTCATTAGAACAAAACATGCAGATTATATCTCCAGAGAGAAACAGTGAATATCCCATGTCCTCATCTGTACCCCAAAGAACATTATCTCAGTTATCTGATGAAGGTGAAAAGGTAGTTCCTGCTCCTAAGATATTAGTTACATTGCCCTGGTTTGCTTCAAATCACAGGCAGTTGTTTAGTTGTTATCTATTGTAAACAAAGTCAAAAGAACTAGTATATACAGGGTCAAACCAAAATTTCTTACAAGCTTATGAAGGTCATATAAATTGTTTATAAGTTGGAGATTGAGATTTACAGGTTTTGGTTGCTGTTCCTGGTTCTTGTTGCTCCTGCTCTGGGCAGCCCCAGAAAGGATGCACAAGAAGGGAGGAGAAAAAGAAACTACTTTTGAAACTCGAAAAAACAAAAAGTTTGGATGCTACATGATCCTATTATTGTAGTTGGCCTGAAATTTTCACTTTATTAAATCACATCTCATTCAGAAGCATTTACTTTTGTTATTTATCAATTGAACTCCTTGCCTCCTTGGAATTGCTCTTTTGTAGCATGTGGATGCTGAAGCCCTTGGACTTTTAAGCTGGTTGGCCTCTTCACAAGCCGCAGAGGAACCAACAACTGACGATGAATTAATTAATGAAGTCATCCTCAGCCCTTTGTTTGCCAAGAAGTCCATTGAAGTTGCTTTGGAGTCTGCTCACTTGGATTTTGATAGCGCTTCTCAGCAGGAGTGCCAGGATATTCTTGATTCAGTTGACCCCATCAGGCCAGCAGAAGAACCAACCATACATACATCTTACCTCGATTCTGTGAAGTCCAATTCTTTTGCTTCGCTGGGAAACACTATTCCTCAGGTTGATGGGTCATCTGATGAGAACCCAAAAGTTTCCCAGGAATATGATAGAAGTAAGGTCACTAGGAAAGCAGTAGTGTTGCCAAGTTACACATCTACTAAGAACCCTTCAAAATCAGCCAGTAAGCGTGCAGGAAGTGAACATCTCTGGGGTTCTTTGCCTCTTTCTAGAAAAAAGCGGCAACATTGAGATGCTGATAATCCATGCAGTGCAATGCCATCACAGAAGGACTTAAGTGCATCTAACAAGAGTACAATTGATAAGGACTGTCATTATACCATAGGCAGCACTGACACGGAATCTTCTAGTTTATTAGGTGTACATGATTCAGGTTGTCATTCTGTGAGAGATTTGATGAGGCGGAGGAGATCTTTTCGGCATGAGCAGTTGGAGTTTGGTTGTTCTGGAGCTGCAACATGCACCATAGATAAAGAGAGTGAAACTGTGAATTCTGGGGGATTGGAATGTCACGATTTCACAAGTGATATCTCAAACTTAGCATTGACACGGATGGCATTTGTTCAGAAGCTTCCATTGAAGAATGATGCATGTTCTGGTTTGGAAAGCCCTTCAGATTGTGAGCAACATGGATGTAAGTAGCCAACAAATGTTTATGTTATCTCGATGAATGATACTACATTAGCCTTGTTTTACCACAGCATAATCTCTCTTGGAATGTTAGTATCCCTCATACTATAATGTCTAAGGCACACCACAAATTTATATACATTTTGTTCTCTCTTTTTCAGCTGAAAAATTGGGAGTAGCTGATCTCCTTCCATTTTTCAATCAGAATATGGAGGAGAATAAACAGAATGAATCATTTCAACATATGGAAAGCAGTTACTTTACAGGGGGTGTATTGGGTGTACCAACTCATTTCCAAAATGATGGATCAGCCCTATATTTGCTGACACATGCACTTTCACCACCATCTGCAGGAGCTGTGGCCCATTGGCTAACCCAACAATCTAGTTCCAGTAGTTTCTCGGGTATTGAAGATTTCCTTCATAATTTTGCTGTCATACTATGGTACAAAAGGTTTCTTGTACAAATTAATTTTCATTTGTTTCTGTATATGTTTCAGGTTATACCAACTATGATGAGGCAGTCCCAGCTGATAAGAAAGAGGCACACATTTCTACTTTATCACAGAATTCTCCTACCAGATTTACTAAGGATAATTCTGCAAAAAAAATTGTTGTGCACAGAGATGTGATGGAATCGGTTCTATCTAACAAATAAAGCAAACATTTGGATGAATGGCATGATCTTTCCCAGATATCAGCTGGAAATGAGAAGGATAAGCTCACTCCTCTCAGTCAAATCGGATTTCGTGACCCTGCTAGTATCGGTGGTGGACAACAACTGACTATACTTAGTATGGAGGTTCTACTTCATTTTTTTTCTCTTCTGTTCCCAATAAATATACTGCGTTTTCTTCATTCATTGATGGATCAGTGGGATAGTTTATTCACTGCAGATCAACCAACAAGAATTCTATTTCTTGTCACTCATGAAAGTTTGACTTGCTAATGACTAAAGGACAAACTTATCAGTCATGAAAGTTTGATTTGCTAATGACAAATAGACAAATTGTTAAATAGAAATATTTTAAATGCTTGGGATATCAGCAAAAGTAGAATGCACTTCTTGATATCGAGCTTCTTTTCACTGTAAACAGGTTTTAACAGAAAGCAGAGGAGAGCTGCGTCCTGATCCACGGTTTGATGCCATTAATGCTGTATCTTTGGCCATCGAAGATGATGCTGACAATACTGTTGACGTTCATGTGTATATTCGTGACAACAGTGTCAAATCACATAGGAGGTCTGTCTGAAGCCACTTGGGATTTGATCTTTTTCATTTTGGGGTCGTCAGACTAAAGTGTCCTTAGATTTTAGATAGAAATCCACAGAGCCTTCAAACTTTATCTCAGACAGCAGCTACTTTCTATCTTCAATTTTCTTTTTTCTTTCTAAATTTAACATGTCAGCTGTCACTGGGGTATCAAAACCCAGTTTCCAGACTCTGGCTAGGAGCCAGGAGCTGGAGGCTTCTAGGCAGTTACCAGCCAACCTTGCCAAATGTTTGATTCCCTTAGAATATCGGCAACTGAGATTGACAGGGCATATTGGCTGACTAGGATGGTGACAAACTGACAATGGCGACTGATGTATGTTGCCTTATATAGCCAAGTTACTAAATGATCTATTGTGAATTTCTTGATTCTGTCAGAAGCAGTGTGCACTTCCTTGTGTTGGCTTGTGATATTTTCTTTTCTTATTACATGCTGGTAGACCCAAATATCTCAAAATTCTTTCTTGTATATGCAGAAATCTGGATGATATCGCCTGCTGTAATGTAGATGTCTTCCCAGAAGAAAAGGACCTTTTGAATAATCTTATCAGTGCAGTATGTTCAATTGATCCAGATATCCTACTCGGATGGGAGATTCAGTTAGGATCTTTAGGATTTCTTGCTGAAAGAGCTGCTTATCTGGGTATAGGATTACTGAAAAGAATTTCAAGAACACCACCGCATGAGTTGAATCATCCACCTAAGATTCCAGTTGATAACTCTAGTCAGGTGCTTTCTGAAACATCTTCTGCTGATGATATTATTGATGATGTCAGTGAGAATGATTGGAGCCATACTCATGCGAGTGGTATACATGTTGGTGGAAGAATTGTGCTTAATTTATGGCATCTCATGCGTGCAGAAGTTAAGCTTAATAATTTCTCCCTTGAAGCTGTAGCTGATGAAGTACTGAGGTGAAAGATGCCACTGATACCAAGCAGGATATTGAACCGATGGTTTGCAACAGGTCCTGGACGAGGAAGACACCGATGCATAGAATATATTAGCAATAGAGCTAGAATCAACCTTGAAATAATGAATCAACTGGACCTGGTAAATTGAATTTCCCCCATGGTACTCTTGCTTGGTATTTTTTTTTTCTGAATACCTCAACTTTTAGATTGTCCTAATGTTGACCTGGCATGCAGGTGAATCGAACATCTGAACTTGCTCGTGTATTTGGTATTGATTTCTTTTCTGTTCTTTCTCGAGGGTCTCAGTATCGTGTTGAATCTATGCTCCTGAGATTAGCTCATACACAGAACTACCTTGCAATTTCCCCTGGAAACCAACAGGTGCATTTTCTTGCCACCATCAATTTTGGATTTTCAGTATTTTGCTTTAGATATACTGTAGTTGCTGATTACCCAGTTCTGAACCTCCAATATTATTATGAGTTTATGACAAAATCTTGTTCAATTTAACAAATTCTGCTGATGTTGCATTATGTTAGTTAGAAATGGTATCATTGATTTCTTTAGATCTACAGGCTGGTCACTCACCACACCACATAAAACTTGAAATAGGATATTCTTACTGCTAAACTGTTAATTACCAGTACTACCGGCATCTTGATGTGGTTCAGTGCTACTTTGCAGGTTGCTTCTCAGCCAGCCATGTAGTGCTTGCCGCTTGTAATGGAACCAGAGTCGGCCTTCTACCCTGATCCAGTTGTTGTATTGGATTTTCAGTCCCTCTATCCTTTGATGTTAATAGCATATAATCTATGTTATTCTACATGCTTGGGTAAAGTTTTCCCATCAAAGTCAAATGTACCTGGTGTCAGCTCATATTCAGGAGATCCACATACACTTGGAGATCTGAAAAACCAGCTGCTTCTTACTCCAAATGGGGTCCTGTATGTTCAACCTGAGGTGATTTTCTAAATTTTGTGAGTAATATCTGATGTTCCTTCACATTGCTAGTGGAAAAATTGTGATATACCAACTGACTGAGCTATATACCTCCCATATAAAGTTGTTCCCATGTTACATTTTACCTAATTACTAATTACCTCTGTGGTTGATAGATTGAGTTGTGTGATTGCCCTTGATTACCATCCAGATGAAGTACTTGCTATATTCTTGAGAATATTGTCTACCATTACATGTTTAGTGATTCCTGGCAACTATATTGATGCACATTATGTTCCCCTAGTAAGTACTGACCTTTACAGAACAATCTCGATGGTATTCTGCAGGTAAGAAAAGGTGTACTTCCTCGCCTTCTAGAGGAGATATTGTCAACAAGAATTATGGTGAAACAAGCAATGAAAAAGTTGAGTCCATCACAGCAAGTTCTTCACAGGGTATTCACTTCTGAACCAAGTTTTGAACATCATGTGAAATGCCTGAATCTTTTGTGGATAATGTGATTGTACTATGGTACCATAGTCCTTTCGGCAGTGCTGTGCTTAGGCAGTCCTCTTGCTTTCCCTTTTGCAACATTTGTTTTTCAGTTTTTTAAAAAACTGTTACCAATTGGTGGATATGTTATAAATAATTAATTTGTTTGCAGATATTCAATGCACGGCAGCTTGCTTTGAAGCTGATAGCTAATGTAACATATGGCTACACAGCTGCTGGATTCAGTGGTCGGATGCCTTGTGCAGAGCTTGCGGACAGCATTGTTCAATGTGGCCGTAGAACACTTGAAACAGCAATATCATTTGTCAACCAGCATCCTTTATGGAAAGCTAGGGTCGTGTATGGTGACTCTGACAGGTATTATTGTGTTTTTTGTTTTCTCTTTGGATTATAATGTAGTCATATACTATACTTATAGATCTCTTTCTGTTATAGTATGTTTGTTCTCCTAAAAGGGCGTTCTAGGGAAGAAGCATTCAGAATAGGAAAGGAGATCGCCTCATCAATAACTGCAATGAATCCTGATCCAGTCACATTGAAGTTTGAGAAAGTGTATCAGCCATGCTTTCTTCTTACAAAGAAAAGGTATGTTGGCTATAGCTATGAGAGTCCTGAACAGAATGAGCCAATCTTTGATGCGAAAGGGATAGAAACAGTTCGGAGAGATACATGCCCAGCAGTTGCAAAGATTTTGGAACGGTCTATCAGAACAATGTTTGAAGAACAGGATTTGACCAAAGTAAGGGGTATTACTTAGTCTCCTCTTGGAAGGACCATTTTCCTTGTTTTTGTTATAATTATTGTTTTTTGTCGAGTGTATAGCTTTGACATTCTTCTACCATTGCAGGTCAGGACATATTTAGAGCGTCAGTGGACACGCATATTATCAGGAAAAGTCTCTATTGGAGATTTCATTTTTGCGAAGGAGGTCCGTCTAGGTACTTACAGTGCAAGGGCTTCCACTCTGCCCCCTGCAGCAATTGTTGCAACAAAAGCTATGCTATCTGATCCAACGGCAGAGCCTCGGTATGCAGAGAGAGTGCCATATGTTGTAATCCATGGGGAACCAGGGGCTCATCTTGCCGACATGGTTATTGATCCTTATGGCCTGCTAGAAGTTGGCTCCCCTTATAGATTAAATGAACAATATTACATAACGAAGCAAATTATCCCTGCATTACAGCGTGTTTTTGGACTTCTTGGTGCTGACCTCAATAAGTGGTTTAATGAGATGCCTCGCCCCATACGACCAACTCTTGCGAAACGACAGTCTGCTGCTGGTCATGGTTCATTCTCTCGTGATGGCAGTTTCATCCGATCAGGATTGAATAATAAAGCCTCAGGCAAAGGAGGCAGAGTAGATACATACTACATGTCAAGCCACTGTTCAATTTGTGGTGATATAATTCAAGGATCAGAGACCTTCTGCAACAATTGCTTGAAAAACAAAGCTGTTGTTGCCACAGTAGTTGCTGGAAGAACTTCAAAGTTGGAGCAAGAAATCCAACATCTTGCTGCTGTAAGTTAGTTTTGCATGGATCATGTTAAACTTATTTGTGTATTTTACAGTCATGTTAAGTTCTGTTGATTTGTGTTTACAAAGTCTTTGCTTGAATGTACATGCTAAGAAAAATAGTGTCATCTAATAAAATATTGAAGGAGCTTCATCAACATTCAATTACAGCAGCAAATGCTAGTCTCTAAATGGATTGCTAACTGATATGTGCAACAACAATTAGCGTCGAAATATCTGCAAACCTGACTTCTAGTATTTGCTTCACCTACTTGACATGTGTTGAGCAAATGCTACAGTATTTCATGTATCAACTTTTTGTGCATCAACATAGATAGTCTTGATCTTAGTTGTTAAGATGAGCTGACTAAGCTTTGAACTTTATCAGATATGTGGCCATTGTGGTGGTGCAGATTGGATTGTTGAAAGTGGGGTCAAGTGTATTTCCCTTGCATGCCCAGTCTTCTATGAACGGAGGAAAGTTCAGAGGGAGCTGGGAGTGGTCTGAGTCGGCAGGAGAAGCCGGGTATTACCCTTTCTGCTGTGCTGAACTCTTTTGAGGAAAAAAAAATTCGAGGTTGCGTCATATCTGTGCATACCGTGTAAATTGTGAAATCTGTAACATGTACATCACACGTGTGTTGTGTATAGCCGTTGTATGTAACATTGTAGAACATGTATGGGTGAGGATAGAATACAGTGAGGATAGAATAGAGTACATATAATGTATAAGGTGCCACCGTGTCGCTCACTGTTCAGTTTAAGTGGATGTTCGATTGGGACAAACGGTCAACGCAACACTACAAGTGATTACTATGTTTTTAAAACGTACTTAACGACACTTACTAGTACAGTGTCCGTGCGTTGTCCGTGTCGTTGCCACGGATTCATTTAAGGGATACACTTAAAACAACCAGTCGATGAGATTTTGACAGATGTTTTTTAGGCACCATGTTTAGTAGACATAAGAGCAAAAATGATATGACAATTTTGTTCAGAGCTCTTTCTCACTACCCTCCGGCTTGTAATTCAGTAGCTCATACATTGGCAGCAAGTTACCAGAAAACGTTGCTAGTGTCCAGCCAGTTGGAATACAGAATGTTAGAAAACCATACTCATATCTTGTTGCATACTTGCATCCATACCCATTACAAGACCAAAAATGGCTTCATGTGTGGCTTCAACTACACCAACAACCCTCATAGCTCAGTTGCAGCTTCGTGCATACATTACCAGTTGTAGGTTCGTGCCTACAGTACAGCAGAATACAAATTTAAATATATATATTAGGTTTTAGATAGTACATAAATCATCCAAAAAAAAAGAACCCTAACAATACCAACAGAGGAAGGATTATTAATGGCAGGTGGCAGGCCCTTTCGTCCACTCAATGACTCAAGTATTGGATCAAGGGGCATAGCACCAGAAATGACATTGTACATTTCTATAATGTTCAAAAATAAAAAGATGTTACAAAATAACAGCAGATGAAAGCCCTACCAGAATATAATCTACATGTGAAATGCCATTTACAGGGTATGATGATCTGAAACCAAAAACTGCCCTGCAAGTTCCATGTCGAAGTCTACTGAAGCAAAGGCCTTACGGTTCTGCAAAAAGGAAAATGGTTATCTTCAATAAAATGAGTTCTGATACAGTATACTGGATAGTGGTCCATTGTAGGTGATTGCTCAATTGTATTCGTTTCTATGAAAATGAGATAGGCTAGGGATCTATTTAAGAAGCACATAGCACATCCTAACTCTGTAGCTGAAAAGGATTATTGATGTCGGAACTATGCTTTCTTCAGACATGTTTTACATCTACTGGCATCTTATTTGTAAAAAAATGAAACAGGTACAGCCCAAATTTGTACTACACCTGATCAATGATTAGTTCTATCTTTTTTCCATGCCATTGCATCCTGGATATCATACACGCCCATCTGTGAATTCAGTTTATTTGTGATCTGACGGTGGACGCCCATTATCTGGTGCTCCTTTTCTTTCTTGTTATCAATGCACAAGACATAAATCATCTGAAAGAACACAGAAAGAAGGGGTGAGAACTATTACCCAGAAATTAATTGACATGAGCAAGTAACTCCAGAGCTCTGTATTTAAGAAAATATAACATGTAGCTTTTGATATCTGGGCACGCTATCTGATCAAGTAGGCTTTAGAACAAGCCGGGAGGGAAAGCATTTACACCTAAGGTACATTTGTAGCTTGTCAAAGGTATACACAAGCATATGCAAACTTACAGTGAGGCATCATCAATATCAGCAACTCCACGCCCTTCTGACGGAGCAATGGTTTTCCCATCAGACATAGGATTTGCATCTTTGTCCTTCATTTTCCATCCATGTCTCTCTTTCCATGCAACATTTGGGTCTCCATTGGATAGCTGAGGCAGCCGATCTGCTGCTCCTGGGTGCCAGGCTGCAATCTGTCGCTGGCCCGGCGATGATTCCTGTAGAAACACTCTCCATCACCTTGCACTGGGTTAAATTCAGAATAGGGGGTAAAAATACTCCAACTTCCATAGTAGCCTGCAGTATGAAAAAGAGAAAAAAAAGATAGATTTACATATCAGTGAAACAATTAATATACATGAGAGCATTTTTTTATTTGGCAGGAAACACTAAGCATACAAACAATGCCCCCCTTTTTAATACGAAAAATAACATTAGATAAAACAAACTCTATACCCTTGGCAAATAAAATCTGCTAGTAGCAGAGATCCTTCCATTTTTGCTGGCCGAGATCCTTTCATTCAGCTCAATTCCAAACATACCTGCACAACAACCATCAGCCTCAACTCCAAACATAAACTATGGTTTGAAAAAAAAGTCTAACTATTGTTGTAGATGAATTGCAGCTGCACATTGTTACTTCTTATAGATATTTTTTATTTAAACAAAAGAAGACAGAGCATGGCTGAAAATATAACAGAACATCATAATGCCTTTGTCTAAATTTATTAACTTCCAACTCATTTAAAGTCTTCATCTAGCAATCTCAAATTAATACTTCTTTTATTAGAATCACCCTCTTACCCTACTCGGTGTTGTCAATGGAATAGTATATTCCACATAGTAACACTATGGAACAAAAAGAAAACAGTATACTGCCCACTACGGGAGACAAAAAGGAAGGGTGTCAGAACCATGATATATAACCGATTGCTTCCAAAAAGCAATGAAACACAGCTCATGATTATTACCTGTATACATTTGATTGTGTTTAATTGTTGCCTTGAATAATTTGAAAAGCTCATAGTAAAAAACAAGTACTCATAGCAATGTTTTTACTGGTATTGATTAGTTGAGTGAATAAAGAATAAAAGAACTTATACTGCATTTCCTGATTTCAATACAAACTCAAAGCCAATTAAGGCCCCATCATAAACCAATAACTCCCAACTTTTTATAAAGAAAATTGACCAACAATATCCTACTAACTTAGCTTGCTTGAAAGAATTTGGAAGAAGATTTCTAGCAATTCTAGATTTTTCTCACCCTCACTGCGCATATATGAGCTGTGAGCACATGAGCCAATAAGCATATATAAATGCTATAAAGCTTCAGACCAAAATGAGGAAAATGTCCATAAGCAACTCCCTGGCATCACGATTCCACCAGATATTGGAAACCAGATATAAAGAGAAAAAAATACAACGAGTATCTCTAATTAAACCAGCGCTAGAAAGCAAAGAAAAGAAGAACCTACCAATCCATCCCTCAAACATTACTGGTGCACCATAAACAAGCTATGTGATAAGGTAAAAGCACACATCTTGTGTCCCTAATACTTCCTCTGAATTTTAGTGGCATCAATTGGTGAAAAGGAATCATGCATCCAATTTATTAGCTCAGTCAACATTTGAGAAAATCACTCATCATCATAAAAGAATGGTGGGAGGCTGGAACAATCCACCATAGTATATTCATCATCCAACCATGCTAAAGCAACTAATGTAATTGAATTGGCATTAGTACAGTACCTGAAACCTTTCCTCAATGGCCCTCTTCATCAACCAACGTAGCCACAACATGAGCTCCTTCTCGAATTGACCCCAGCGAACCCTCAGGCTCGATGCTTCCTTGTAATCCTGCACAACCAATCCCATGTTGCAGGTCAACAAATCGTTCAAATTTGGGCGAACATTGATATTGCAAAATTTCATCTCAGCCTTGGTACCTCAAATTGGGCGGAACGGCGAGCGGCTGCTTTAACATGGCGTACTTCTGGCTCCTCATCAGCAGCGACGCGACCGTCTTCTCCTTCATCTCCATCTGCACCTCCACCTCTGTGTATGTCGTCCCTATCCCCAGCCAGGCGCAAACCGCCTCCATCCCACGAAACCCTAGCCCCTAGGTCGGGCGTCGTAGCTGGCCTGCGCGTGCCGGGACCGTGCCCGTGCGGGTGCCGCTCACGCACCCTTCCCCGCTGTCCCCAGCCGAGCGCAACCACCGCCGTCCCGCGCAACCCTAGCCCATCGGCTGGGCGTCGTAGCCGGCCTAGCGCCGGGGACTGCGGCTGTGCGGGCTGCGGCAAGCGAGAGAAGCCGCCGTGGTCGGCAAGCGGCGGCCGGCAGGCGGGGCAGCAAGGTGCGAAGGGGAGGGGCAAGGATCCAGGCCGCCGCGCGAGAGGAGAAGTGGGCCGAGCGGCGACTTGGAGTGGGCGCGTGAGGGGCGGCGTCTCGGGGAGAGGGAGAGACGGGCGGATAGGGGCGCGTGAGGGAGTCGGGCGGATAGGACAGTGCGCGCGGGGGTTTGCTGCGGGACGTGAGGGATGAGGACTGATCCCAGCAATCTTGAACGTTGGATGTGAGTAAGTAAGAGAAAATAGATTGTACAGTAAATTTTGTTTATTTATTTTAAAATTTTAACTGTGACTGGGTATGAGTACGTATTTCTTGGTGCACTTAGTATTGCTAATGACTGTGGGAGACAGATCAGTACGTGGCTTTAAAAAGTTTAAACTGATGAATTATATAGTATTAAAGATTGTAATATACCATCATGTTTCTCCACTGAAGCCTTGTTTAGATGAGTATAAAGTTCTAAGTTTTTTTACTCTCTCTCCATCACATCAATCTTTAGTCGCTTGCATAGATATTAAATATAGATAAAAAATTAACTAATTACATAGTTTAGTTATAAATTATGAGACAAATTTTTTTAAACCTAATTAGTCTATAATTAAATAATAATTACCAAATATAAATCAAAAAATGTTACAATGTCAGAGTTAAAAAAATTTACGCATCTAAACAAGGCCCAAGTGGTAGTTAAACTTAACCTAAGTAGCTCACACACGCCCATGTTCTGCTGTACTACTGAGCAGTAACATCGTTGCCACACTATGAAACATCAAGTAGGCCATGATACTACCAAACACGATCACCAGTTCATCACATAAGGAAGTCGTGACTGCTACCAGACACCATCGCCACATCAAAGACGGAATGCGGGATAAGCTTTAACCAAGTTCAGTTTGATTCTGCTCCTAACAAAGGAGGCAACAATTCTGGAAATTTTGACAGGCTACAACCTAATTATTTAGTTCCACGCTGTATTGTACATATAGTTCATTGCGTTGAACCAGAACATTCCCGTGGTGCGGATGACTGCGCATTCAGAGCACGCAGGCTTGTGCTTATTCCTGGAGCTATGGACATGGCACCATTTATAGAGCAGACTGGAACAGAATCTCAGCCAATTCCTGCATCAGAAAAGCACACCATGATATACCTAATCAGCAATCATCAGCGTACAGATACTTGTATTGTTGCGCTATGCTGTATGCAGTGGACAGCCTAGACACATCTCATTTACCTGCTTGCCAGATGGAACAGTGGGCTCACCCCACTCTAGGACCTTCTTTTCTAGCGTCTCAAAGTCTCCTTTCCCAGCCTGTTTGAAGCCATAGAGCAATGTTACAACCTACACAATTCCCATCTAATCCTGCGCGGGAAAATTTCGAAGTTGTAAAGTGTCATACCTCAATCAAGGCGCCAATCTCACTGTCAAAGCTTTGGTACCTCTTGCGGACAAGATCATCTAGGGAACCATCCTAACATCACAAAACCAAACTTGAAATTTAAAAACCTGCCTGGCAAAGTTCAGTAGGTCTTAATGTGTTTTCAGTTACCTCAATCAGCTTGGCAACGTTACGGAGGCCACGGGCTAGGGTGTCCATTCCGGAGATATGAGCAAGAAACATGTCCTCAACATCAGTGCTTTCCCTCCGCCTGTTATCACAAAAGAATACCATGTTGGTTCAATTCTATTTTTTTTATTTTCACAGAATAAGAGACATATGACAACAGGGACTGACAATTTGGCATCAAAGTTGAAACCACCAGGTGCAAGTCCACCCTGTTAAACCAAAATGCAGCAACTTATGAGTGCAACCAGGCAGTAGACAGGCAAACTGTGGATTTTAGAAAAAAAAAGGAAAGAGCTGAATCATGCCACTCACATTCTTAACTACACTTGACATAACCAAAGTAGCCTCTGCAATGTCTGTCATGAACTGATCTGTGTCCCAACCTATTCATAACGGTAAGGTAAGTTGCATGCCACATTTTTTTATGCTTCCAGTGTAACACAAATAATAATATCAGGTCATATGCTTATAAGAAAAACAGATTATACAACAGTGACACATACCAACTTGAGGATCACCAGTGTTTGCATCAATATTTCCAAGTATCCCATTAATCCGTGCAGTCTCCAGTTCATGATGGCAGCTGCAAGTTTAACATGCAGTTGTTTAAGCTATTAAACAACTGAAGATAAGGAGGAAAAAACTTTACCTATGTCCAGATAGAGTAGCATGGTTGCACTCAACATTAATCTTGAACTCTCCTGTGTCATGTGATACAGAAAACAAGTGATACTTTCAGAACAGATAGTTAAACTCACACACGCTTCACTTACAGAGAAATGCTGACAATGTATGCACATCCAGAAAATAAGGAGCCTTTATATTACCTGTAAGACCATACTTCTGTAGAAAAGCAAATGTAGTTGCAACATCCCAGTCATACCTGCCAGAGAAACAAAGATCAATGTTTCCGAATCCTGTAGGATATTTTGCTAATTCATTCCTGAGTAAGAAGCTTACTGGTGTTTTGTAGGTTCCTGTGGCTTAGGCTCTATCAACAGTGTCCCTGAAATAACAAAATCTTAGTTATATCACCCAGTTGACATAGTAAAGACATTAAACTATGTCAAAGCTCCACATTGGTTTAGGTAAACATAAAGAAACAGGACTGAATTACCTTTGAATCCGATCTTCTTCTTGTAGTCAACAGCAGCTTGAAGAAAGTTAGCCTGGACAAATCCAGCAAATGAGCAAATAATTTGTGGCCCAAAGTAAAGTAGAGACACAAAGGAACTCATACCAGATGGTCAAGTTCTCTCTTCATGTCAGTATTCAGAAGAGTTTGGTAACCCTCTCTTCCACCCCAAAACACATAGTTTTCACCACCTAGGTAGTGAGTGACCTGTAAGGAGATAAAAGTCAAATCAAGAATTGGGAAAAATGAAGGAAGACCGATCATGATGATCACAGATAACCCACCTCTATAGCTTTCTTAACTTGTGCAGCCGCATAAGCGTATACTTTAACCTCTGGGCTGCAACATTAATGAAGAGTGTTCTTAATCTAGGCCCATATCTTTGTTTATATAAATTATAACACACAGAACCGATAATCCAAGATACCAACCTAGTAGCAGCTCCATGCATGTAGCGTGGATGCATAAAGAGCTGTGCTGTACCCCACAGTGGCTTTATATTGGTCTCACCCTAAATGTAAATTAAATGAAATAAAAGAAATGAGCAAACAGGGTAATGCAAAACAGTGGTGTAGAGCTAAGTTCCAGCAATTTAAGGTTACACTAACCTGGAGCTGCCTTGCCAGCTCAACTATCTCATCCAAGTTAGCATTTGTTTCCTGCGATGTGAGATAACAGTCTTAGGAACTTTCTGACAGACATGCTACTGAAATAAAGTTGTCTGCTGTTGCAACACTTTATCTTAAAAAGTATCTAACAGGAGATGAAATGTTTGCTGCTTCCCAATGAGTTAGAGCTTCCTATACCTAGATGGTTGGGTTTGAATGAAATAGATGATCAAAATTAATCCTTAGATGAGCATAATATAGCTGGAACACAACAAGAATCATATTCCTATGCTCAACATATAGTCTCATAGATAATCGATAGCATCCCATAATAAACTGATGGAGTACCCATAACGACCAAACCAAATGTAATTTCTAAGGTTGCATCTTAAAAACAGTACCCTAGATAAGTCAATCAAGCTAGTTTGATTAACTGTTAACGCACATGAAACATAACTGAAGGACAGAACTACCAAACCAATTGTAAGGTTGCATATTGAAAACAGCTTCCAGGATAACAACAACAGAACATGCTGATTATTATACTTTGAGTTCATGTGTTAACAGAAACACAACTGAAGGACATACTTCAAGAGTTTTCCCATCCGGGGCAATATCCCTATCATGGAAGCACCATTTGTCAACTCCCAGCTTCTCCATGAACTCAAAGTGAGCTCTCACTGCAATACCGGTCGAAACAGAAGTCAGTTCCAACTAACGAACCGAAACATAACCCAGAAGGCTGGAACTACAAAACAAAGTTAGGTTCGGCAATCATCGTACTTCTTCTCTTAGCCATTTCCAATGAATTGGTGCCGTCCTCCCAAGGCCAAACCTTTGTAGGGGCACCAAAAGGATCAGCGCCAGTACCGCGGAAGGTGTGCCAGAAGGCAACACTGAAGCGCATCCAATCCTAATAGCAAAGCAAATAAGCATAAATGTTGACTTTATCCTGTGTGCAAAGGTTTGACTTTACAGTGTGTAAAAAAGGGGTATAGTGAAAACTGAACATAACCAGCAGATGGGGTTCACTGATCATCATACCTTCATCTTCTTGCCGAGAATCACTTCCTCCTTATTATACCACTTATAAGCAAGAGGGTTCTTGCTGGTTGGACCCTGCAGCACAACCATCAATTGTTCAAGGAACAATGGTTTCGGTTCACAACAACCTCACAATCTGATTGAAGAATCTGGGTGTTGGTGGCCTCACCTCGTACTTGATTTTCGGGACGCCAGGGAAGAACTCCCCCTCCCAAGCATTAACACCGCATCCACCAACGCATTTGGTGTCGAGGTCGGCAGGGCAACTCTGCTGCGCGGCAACCTGACATGGAGCGGCCGAACCAAGATCAGAGCCACAACGTCACTGATTCCAATCACCATGATTATCAGATCAGAGAGTAAAAAGGGCAGCAGCGACTGACCACGGAGGACAGTAACGACGACGATGCCACCACCACCAGCAGCAGCAGCAAACGCTCTGAGCCCTTCATGCCGGTCTTATAGATCAGAAAACGCTACCACCTGGAGAAGCGCAGCAAACAAAATCAGAAAACGCGCCAATCTGGAGAACAGCAGCAAACAAATCCGCGACGAACAGAGGAAGAGAATTGAACGGAACGGGCTGAATCGCAGGAAAGAGGAAGAGAATTGAACGGCCCGTCTAAGCACGGAAAGGGATTCCTACCAGTCAATCCCCAGAAGACCGATAGATGCCCCCGCGCCGCCAGTCCCCGGGGATGGGATAACGACGATGACGAAGAGGGCTGCTGGACCTGGACTCGACTGAGGAGTGCGCGCTGTGGCGAACTCGGCTTGGTGGTTGAACTCTGTCGTGGGGGCGCTTTGTGCTTATATAATAATATATCTAATGGAAAATTACTGGAAATCTTTCCCATCTGAATTCCTGATATGCATTATCCACTCACTTCGTCTCTCTCTCTCTCTTCTTTTAAAAAAAAACAGTTTTGCATTTCCCCGCGCCTATTTTCGGTGATCAATACGTGTTCTTTAATTGACGAGTTTTGCTCTCCTCTCATAACGGAGATGACTGACGATTAGGAGAACGGACAGCAAATGGAGACGGAGATAAGGCACGAGGCAAGGGGAGGCGGCTCCACATCATGCCCAAAAAAATGGATCTCACGGCAAGAAACCCCACAAGAAAACGGGCAACGCACCTGCCTGTTATTTTTCGAACGTACGTCGCGTGCACGACCACATGTGCGCGCATGTAGTAGCGCGACTAAAAAGATGATTTGATCAAAAAAAAAAGACTAAAGGATTATTTCCTAGTAAAATTTTAGTTTGCGACGGATGTTATTAAAATTTTAGGCTCAGAAAAAAAAAAGTCCTGTCTAGTCAACACGTGTGTGTTTTAAGAAAAAGTATCACACGCGTGTTTTTTCACATAAAAACATACGAATTGAAGGAACCAGAAATCCATGTGTTTTTACGTGTCCTAGCACACGAATTTTGCCAGGCTGACAAAGCGAGTAACACTGCACAAAGAAAAAAAAATCATGTGTTCTTCTTCTCAGTTACACATAAAAACAAGTAGGAGCACAAACCGTGTGTTTTATAAGCAAGTAGCACACGAATTTGTATTTATACAGGTTGTAATTGTACACTTGTATTTGTACTTGTATAAATTGTATACTATTGTACTCTGTGTCAAACAAGGTCTAAAAACCTATTTTCCTATCCATGTACTTGTTGTATGATGCAGCCCACAAACCTGACGATAAAAAAGGCCCATGTTAACAGATCGATCAACCCACCAGCCTAATGCTAGGCCTATATAAGACCAACTTAACAAAAAAGAAAAGCAAAACAGATCAGATCGATCTGTTCTGGGGACGAGCTCTACTCTCCTTACGCAGATATGGGGGAAAGGGGTGAAAACTCCATAACAGAAGAGGGGCAAACACATGATTTGACCAGATCCAAGGAGGAAAAACTCACCTCAACATCATCAAAGGTTAGCAGAACATCATTTCCAACCCATTTTGTCTTAGATCCACTGATTTCTTGAACAATCCCTGATTACTTGATCCCTGAGTTATCCATTTATTGATATGAAATAATCTGTACAGAGAGTACAAGATTGATTATATTTTATTTTTACAACAATCTGCTATATGTATATGTACTTGATAACTGCTGCGCAATGAATCTCTATGCAAAATTAGAAAAAAATTCCTGCATAACCTTTTGATTGCCCAAAAATATAATTGCATATCATGAGAACAAAAATTATAGTGCCAAGTAAATGCAATTTATAGTATCATCAGTTGCAATTGTGTATCTGATAGTAGAACAATATACAGACCATGCATATCTTATGCATTTCTTATGTTTTCAGGTACCAATTGTCAATATAGATGGGACAAACTCAAGCTCATGAATAAGGAGCCTGCTATTGTATAATTGAAGTGAACCATTACTTATAGTGATAAAACAAAGATACACATCTCTTTAGGATCAGCTAGCATGCAACAAAAAGAAGATTGAATAGCATGTTGCTTATTCTGTATAAGATGCTCTCACAGCCATGAGACCACTTTGGTGTTGACTAATGCCCCTTTCAAAAATCTATATTGCCAAAGTTCAAGCTGAACCATAGGACAAGCTAGCTCTTGGCAATAGCTAAGAAGAATGTCAATCGAGAAAGATGTCCTTTAGTTCTAGACATGGCCAGAACAAAAAGACTAAAACTAAAATACATAATTTAAAGCTTGTCTACTTCCTGAACACTCTGATAAGATCCATCACCAATTCATACTCCTGATGTTAACCCAAAGTTATAACAAGACTAATTGCACAAGCAGACTAGTTGTATCTCATTGTATCTTATACTTTTCAGTGACAAGAATAGCCTGCATTTGCATGCCCCCTAAACAATTCATGATACAAATTAAAAACCTGGATGTAGCATGGCCAAACGAATCAATAGGGATTGCAACAAACTGACACCTAGATACATTGCTCACATGTTCAGTCATCAGTAATGCTCCTACCAATTGAAATATGCATGATCACCTGGGCACATCAATTTTGATTGATAGCCCAGAGCAGCAAGGAAACGGCCACCACATGAAAAATAATAGCTTATGAACCACAAGAAAAATGCATCAAAGAGAGTTTCATGCCTATGATTACAAACAATATGTGTTCAAAAATAAATGACAGATTAAAAAAACTATTGTTTACATTGAACAAGATCATTCAGTGAGCACATGTGATGAGATGGTTGTCTAACAAACAATACAATACTCATACTATACAAATTAACACAGAACCACTTATTCTAATAATAGATCAGAGCCTCATAGGCCTGAAAAAATAGGGAAGGGGGTGACGGGAGATTCACCTGTACTCCGGGCAAGCACGCACAACGATACCTTGTAGCTCCCCCTTTAATGTACTATGCAGCAACCTCCAACCCAAGGATCCCCTCTAAAAGGTCCTAGATGGCTACAGGGAGGATGGATAGCCTATTAAAAATTCTACAAAATCACTAGACAAAACTTGTTAGTAAAACAAATGGCGATAACCGTAGTTTTGCCTAGCCTAGACGGTGAGCAAGCTACTAATGACAAATCTAGTAAAGTATGATCTCTAAGCAAGCAAGGGCTATGTCACTACTTTTCTAAACTAATGAGCTAGAAGAGAACTACTTGAAAAACAAGCTACACAATATAAACTAGAAAGTAATGCAAGATAAAGAGGTGATTTTATACCGACGGTGAAGTGAAGATGTTGCCAATCACTAAAATGGTATTCAATTAAACACAATGACAACAATATATATCAATGAAGAACCAATCACCGGGAGACAATGAACACAATGATTTTTGTTCACCCGGAGTTCACTTGTGCACCGACAAGCTAGTCTCCGGTTGTGTCGATCAACACCTAGATGGTTCTTCGGTGTGCTCGTGAGCCACTTGCCTCGCAAGGCAATCCCTCTCAAGGGAACCACAAGACACCACTCTCAAGTGTGATAACTCAATGACACGTGCATTCCACTAGAGTAGCTTTTGGCACTCCGTCGAGAAAGCTCAAGAACCTCTTACAAATCAATCACCCGAGGTGGGCAAGAACAATCACCAACTCTTCCCAACCCTCCAACAGCCTCCAAGCTGGCTAGGTGGCGTGCACCCACCAAGAGTAACAAGAAATCCACCGGCAAATCAACTCACAAGTGCCACTAGATGATCTCCAATCATGCAATGCACTAGGTTCACTCAATCTCACTTCGAATCAAGCAAGAAAGCAAGAGAGATGAGTGGGAGGGAGGACTTTCAGCTCAAAGGATGCTCAAGTATGTCAAAGTGGCGAGGAGCACCCCCCAAGGGCTGGCCACCTTCTATTTACAAGGCAGGGCTCCAAAACTAGCTGTTTCAAGTTTCTGCGATAGTCGCGGACAGTCCACGGTTAATGGTCTGGACAGTCCGTAGTTCAAAGAAACTAGCCATTGGATTCAAATTCGACACCTGCGGACAGTCCATGGACCACGGCCTGGACTGTCCGTCGTTCAACCACGGCAAGCCCAACAGAAATGGCAGAACCTCTGTTTGTCAGCTCCAGTGACCTGCAGACAGTCCGCGGACCTAGCCCGGACTGTCCGCGCTTCGTTCGCAAAACCAACGTTCCTCTCTGAGTTGCGTTCGGAGACCTCCGGACGTTCTGTTACACGTCGCCGGACGCTCGGAAAACACTGTTCAGCGTCCGGGGCTCCACACTGGAAAGATGACGGACAGTCCGTGGGACAGAGCCCGGACTGTCCGCGGCACAAAGGTCAGAAACTACCAGAACTCTGCACATCGGCTGCAAATGACCGGCGGACTGTCCGCCCAATAGGGACCGGGCTGTCCACGGTACACACGACAGACCACCAACATATCGCATCTCAATCTGTTTGGTTTCCACAAGTTAGCCCACGGACAGTCCGCAGCCAAGGGCCTGGACAGTCCGCGAATCCCCTAAAAATCCTTTTCAAAAGCGCAACGACTTCATTGTTTTGGCAACCAACACCACGACCATGGACTGGCCCAAAACACGACAAAGTTAGTTCTAAGCGCTCTCCAAAACCTTTTTCAAGATTAGCCAACACTAAGAAATGATTTCTCGCAAGACAACCGTTCATCGCACCTCCGGTTAGCTTTTATCAAAACTTTTCACAAAAGGTTTTTCCATCGCACACTAGATCCTAATGCATTCACATGAAAGGATAGACCTAGTGGTACTCATGAACCAATTTTTTGAAGATCTCCCCTCTTCATAGTTCAGCTATAGATCCTAAACCACTCACACCCTCTATGGTGTCTTGAGTGCAAAACAAAATGGCCCTATAGGTTATACCTTTGCCTTGAGCCCATTTTTCTTTTCCATCAACCGCCAAGTCTTCATATGACATGTGACATTCCACATCATCATGTAACCGTCTTGGTCCATCGATCTTGATCTTACTTGCTCTTCATCATTGGTCGGTCCATCGGCGCTAAGTCTTGCCTAAGCTTCACCTCGCAAGGTCCCTCGCTTCAAGCCTCAACTTGCCCTTCACACTTCCACACGGTCCATCGAGCCAAGCCCCATCTTGATCTTCACCTTGCTTAGGTTACACAACTCCATGTCATGACTCATCATCGAGCTCCACTTGGCATGGACTACCTTTCTCTAAATCATCCACTTAGAATAAATGTTAGTCCTTAGGTTTCATCAATTATCCAAAACCAAACTAGGAACTTTCATTCTCCCTCTTTTTGGTAATTGATGACAACCTCACAAAGATGATTTTATAATAAAATTTTGAACTTGTCATGCTTGTCTAAGAAATTTGAATCATGAATAAGATTTGGACAATCATCACAAATTCAGTTTTGGTAGGATTAGCTCCCCCTACATATGTGCATAGAGTTTGGATTGAAAGCTTTGCACATATGTATGGATATGAAAATTGTGCGAGAGTAATTCTACCAAAATGATGCTAAGGTGTAAGAAATAGACCTTTGAAGCGTGATACCAATCGGAGTTGCCTTTTACACCATCCTTAGCACCATTGATAACTAGACACAAGTCAAAGCTCAAGAACCCCGTGAGATCAACATTATAGCAAAGGCTCTTGATCCACATGTAAATCTAAATATGTCTAGATACAACCTATTCATGCTAGTAGATCATTTCATCATTCAAATTCTAGACTAGCATTACATCACACAAGCATGTATATGAATTTAAATACATGTGCAAGAGCAAGTCATATGATTAATGCACAACCAAATGCAACAACTTATTCATGAGCTTGCTCCCCCTACTTGTGTGCGTTATAAAATTTTAATTTACCCCTTCCAAAGGCATATCTTTGTGACTTATCTCTCCCCTTTGTCATTGATTACTAAAAGGTATGGTCAAATTGTGGAGAGTAAGTTATATTAGTACTTTTGGTGAGGTAGAATCAAATTTTATCAAATTTGGTCTCATCTAGCTTACTTGCCAAAGATGTTTAATTCGGTTTGAACCAAAGACAAGCTTCTTCACACCTCACTAGAAGGGTTATCTTGCCTATGTTGAATTAAACACTTATAGCAAATATTCTAAATTCAACACTCGGATTGCAAGCTCACAAACGTGGCATATATCATCACTAGATCAAATCAATCATAGAAGCAATAGTGATGATATATATCCATCAAATTCATTTGATTTCTCATGAATGCACTAAGGATGCAACTTGTATGTCTACATGATCTAGCAAGTCCTAATATCCCATGAATGATATGTCATTACAACTTTTACCTTGCATAGTCGAAGGAGAGGCATGTCAAGAGTGGGTGGGGTGCATTCAACTCATGTTTGAGAAATGAAGAATATTCATCTCATTCCTTAGCTTGAAAAACCTCTTCTCATCAAGTGTCTTGGTGAATATATCGGCAAGTTGATCATCAGTGCAAATGCTTTTAATTGAAATATCACCCTTTTGTTGATGATCCCTTATGAAGTGATGCCTTATGTCAATGTGCTTTGATCTTCCATGTTGGACCGGGTTTTGTGTCATTCTAATTGCACTTTATTATCACAAAACAATGGTATATTCTTGAAGTTGAATCCATAGTCCTTCAAGTTGACTTCATCCAAAGCAATTGTGCGCAACATGCTCCTACACTAATATATTCGGCTTCGGCGGTAGATATTGCCACACTATTTTGTTTCTTTGAGGACCATGACACTAGTGATCTTCCAAGGAATTGACATATTCCACTAGTGCTCTTCCTATTGATTTTGCATCCCCCATAATCAAAGTCTGAATATCCAATTAACTCAAATTGTGACCCCTTGGGATACCAAAGTCCAACATCTTGTGTATGCTTTAAATACCTCAAAATTCTCTTTGCGGCCTTGAGATGACTCTCGCTAGGTGAGGCTTGATATCTTGCACACATGCATACACTAAACATGACATCCGGCCTTGATGCGGTGACATAGAGTAAGATTCCAATCAAAGACCGATACTCCTTTTGATTGACCATGTTTTCACTAAGATCACTATCAAGACTTTCATTGGTGCCCATTAGAGTTGAAATTGATTTGGCATCTTGCATTCCAAACTTCTTCAACATATCCTTGATATATTTTCCTTGACTCACAAATGTGCCTTCCTTCAATTGCTTGACTTGAAGACCAAGAAAATAGCTAAGTTCACCAATCATGGACATTTCAAATTCTTTAGCAATCATGTCACCAAATTCTTTGCAATAATCCTCATCGGTTGACCCAAATATGATATCATCAACATATATTTGCACAATAAATATGTCATTTCCAACCTTCTTGGTGAATAGAGTAGTATCAACCTTTTCCACAATGAACCCCTTAGAGACAAGGAAATTCCTTAGCCTCTTATGCCATGCTCTAGGTGCTTGCTTCAAGCCATATAATGCCTTCTTCAACTTGTACACATGGTTGGGCTTCTTCTCATCTTCAAAACCGGGAGGTTGCTCAACATATACTAGTTCATTGATGATCCCATTGAGAAGTACACTTTTCACATCTATTTGATATAACTTGATATCATGGACACAAGCATAGGCTAATTGTAAGTGCATTCGCCCCCGAAGTGGGTTTTGGATAATTAATGACAATCAAGTTGGGGACTAACAAGTTTGTTCAAGTGAATTCACAGGTGTTAGTCCATTAAAAGATTTGAATGATAAATATTTGGTGATGCAAGCACCCTAAATTTTATATGGATGGATGACGTTTCTACTCAAGAGGACCCTATCATTTTATATTTACTTGAGTCATAGGAAACGTCGTAATATCAAGAGGGATACAAATAAGGTTGGTAATTCGAGGTCTAAAAGTGCTCAAGTCTATATTTAGGGCGTTTAGAGAGTCACCGTTTCTCTCACATCACTTAGAAATGACCTTTGCTTTACCCAATCTGGCTTACCGGTAGTACTGGACTTATACGCTTTTTAAACCGGTAGTATCCGTGCTATTTTTCTCTAAAAATCGAGCTTGCAAAGTTGTAGTAGTTTTTCTACTACCGGTAGTACCGGTCTCACCATCGGTAGTACTGGTGGTCACCGGTAGTAGCGCTTTTTATTAAAATTATATACCGGAAGTATCGGGCCTATTTTTCAAAAGTCGAGATCTTCGAGTTGGCAGTTTTATGTACTAGCGGTAGTACCGCTCCTGGCAGCGGTAGTACCGGTAGTAAAAATAAAATGTTTTTAGCCAAAGTCGAAAGGGCTAGTTACTGTTCACTTTTGAACTAGCGGTAGTACCGGTCCTAGGACCGGTAGTACCGGTAGTACTCTTTCTGCCCGATCTGACACCTGCAACGGTCCTTTTTGAGAGGAACCGGTAGTACCGGTGGTACTAGCAGTACTACCGGTAGTTGTTCTGAACATGAGACTATAAATACCTCTCCACTCTCTCTTTTCTCTCTCTCTTGCTTATTCTCTTCACTCACCCGACTTGCAACTGAAAAAATCCCTCTCCCACGCACAAGCTCACCTGCTCTCTCTTCTCCCTTGCTCCCAAACTTCATCCCCTCAAGGATTTGAGCTAGGGACGTGAGATTAGAGTGTGGGAACTTCAATCTACGACTTGAGCACTTGGATTCCTCGTCTTGCCGGCTTGATTTGTGTTTGTTACTCTTGGGCTCTTGGAACCCTAGCCGGCTAGGCGTTCTTCGTGGTTGCCCGTGTTGATTCATTTGTGAGGGCACCCCGAAGTGTTTGTATTACCCTTGATTCTTAGTGAATATCTCAAGTTAGCCTTTGTGGTTGGTTGAGGGAGGAATCCTTCGTGGTGAATTCAACAACGGGGACGTAGGAACTCCTTCGTGGGGATTGCCGAACCTCGGATTAAATCTTGTGTCTTGCTGTGGTGGTAGCATCGACTACCCTTGTTCTTGTGTTCTTCGTGTTCTTCATCCCTACCCTCAAAGTTCTTAGGTTGGAGGACTCGATCTACAAGTTGGTGCGGTGAAAATCTTCAAGAACTTCAACGCTTTCATTACCATCATCAACAAAGGGGTGGTAACCTTTGGATCTAAATTTACAGCTCATATACTCTGATTTCGCATTCGATTTAGTGGCTTCGTAGGGTACCGGAAGTGCTGGAAATCTAGCATCGGTAGTACTGGTGTTGTACTACCGGTAGTACCGGTGCTACTTCCGGTAGGCATTTAACTTCCGTATTTGAGCTGAAAATTTCAGGTTATCAAAATCGCCTATTCACCCCCCTCTAGGCCGATTAGATCCTTTCACTAATAAGATTCTAACTGCCTCCAATCTTGCCACCGGTGCATATGTTTCTTCAAAGTCAAGACCCTCTATTTGAGTGTAACCTTGTGCAACTAGTATTGCTTTGTTTCTCGCAACTATGTCATCTTGATCTTGCTTGTTTTTGAATGCCCATTTGGTTCCAATGACATTGTGATCTTGAGGCCTTTCAACTGACTCCCACACATCATTTCTAGTGAAGTTGTTTAGCTCATCTTGCATGGCCATGATCCTATCAGCATCCTTAAATGCTTAATCAATTTTCTTGGGTTCTTTCATTGACACAAATGATGCATGCTCACATATCATTGCCATAGACCTTGTTTGCACACCACTTCTAATATCACCAATAATTTTATCAAGTGGGTGATCTCTTGCAATATGAGTTAGTTGAAGCACTTTATTTTGATTGCTTGACCTAGGTTGATCATTTGGCTTGTCTTCTTGAGATGAACTAGCATGTTGATCTTGCATTTGAGAATCACTAGCTTGTTTGTTGGGAGATGTGAGCACTTGATTTTATTTTCAACAACATCAATTACTTGTCTAGCTCTAATATTCCAATGTCCATATTCTTCATAGCTTCTACTAATCGAGGTCCACCAACATCATCAATGTTCTCTTCCTCATCTTGTGAACCATTGGTTTCATAAAATTGCACATCATGGACTTCTTCAATAAGATCACTAGCATTGTTACATACTCTATAAGCTTTGCTTGTAGTTGAATATCCAAGTAAGAACCCTTCGTCACATCTAGAATCAAACTTTCCAAGTCTAGTGCCCTTCTTCAAGATATAGCATTTGCAACCAAACACTCTAAAGAATGAGATATTTAGATTTCTTCCATGAAGTAGCTCATATGGGGTCTTCTCAAGCAATGGATGACAATAAAGCCTATTGATAGAGTAGCAAGCCGTGTTGATTGCTTCATCCCAAAACTTATGACTCACATTATACTCATTAAGCATACTCCTTGCCATATCAAGCAATATTCTATTCTTCCTCTCAACAACACCATTGGAGGGTGGATTGTATTTGGCCGAGAATTGGTGTCCAATACCAAAGTCATCACAAAGATCACCAATTCTTGTATTCTTGAATTCACTCCCATTGTCACTTCTAATCTTCTTGATCTTGATTTCAAACTCATTGTGAACTCTCTTGACAAAGGCTTTGAATGTGTTAAATTCACTCTTGTAACTAAGAAAGAACACCTATGTGAATCTTGTGAAATCATCAACAATGACAAATCCATATTTGTTTCCACCAATGCTTGCATATGTTGTTAGTCCAAATAGATCCATGTGCAATAACTCAAATGCCTTGGATGTGCTCATTGTACTCTTCTTTGGATGTGCACTTCCAACTTGCTTCCCGGCTTGACAAGCACTACATAATCTATCCTTTTCAAACCCAACATCTTTTAAGCCATTGACAAGATCATGACTTAATAATTTCTTTAATTGTTTCATACCAACATGACCAAGTCTTCTATGCCATAGCCAACCCATGCTAGATTTTGATATCAAACAAGTTGATAGAGATGTTTCACTAGCATTAAAATCAACTAGATAGAGGTTCTCAAATCTAAATCCTTTGAATATCACATTGGAACCATCCATGCTCACAACCTCAACATCATTTGGTCCAAATATGCACTTCAAACCCAAATCACAAATTTATGCCACCGAAAGAAGATTGAAATCTAGGCTTTGAACTAGCAACACATTTGATATGCTCATGTCATTTGATATTGCAATCTTACCAAGCCCAATAACCTTGCCTTTCTTGTTATTGCCAAATGTGATAGAATCAATGCCACTAACATTATGATTGATAGAATCAAACATTCTTGATGTACCGGTCATGTGTTGAGTGCACCCACTATCAATAATCCAATGCCTTCCTCCGGCCTTATAATTGACCTATAAGAAAATCAATGAGATTTAGGTACCTACACCTTCTTGGGTCCTTGTAGATTAGTAACTAAGATCTTTGGTACCCAAATTGCCTTCTTCTTTGGGCCAACAATGAGTGTGCCAACAAACTTAGCTTTCACACCCTTCTCACCCTTGGTAAGCACATAACAAGAATCAAAAGATATAGCATTCATATTTTTCTTACTCTTGTTTATTTTATTACAATTGTGATCTAGGTGCCCAACTTGCTTGCATCTATAGCAAAACTGACCATTGCTCTTCACAAAGCTAGGCTTTGGAGTTGCAAAGGCCGCCTTGCCCTTCTTGGGGGTGTAGCCTAATCCCTCTTTGTTGAGAGAAAACCTTTGGCTACCCAAGCACTTTAGCAAGCGGGCCTCACCACCATAGGCTTTGCCTAAGGCATGAGTGAGCTCATCCACCTCTCTCTTGAGAGTCTCATTCTCAACCATTAGTGAGGCATCACAAGTGAAACCATCACTACTAGTAGAGGTAGAGTGTGGTGGTGAATGAAGAGCTACAAGAAGGATTAGTTTCATGCATGATAATAGGTTGATAAAAGGGTTCATTGATGATATCATATGTTACACCTATATCACTTGATACAATAACCTTCTTCTTTGCTTGTTGCTCAAGAAGCAATAAGTGAGCCTTTTCAAGCTTGGAGTGAGCTTGATCGAGGTTCTCATGGTCTTCCTTTAGACTCTCATGAGTGGTCATAATCTCACTAAGAGCTTTCTTAAGTATTTCTACTTTCATTGAAAGCTTCTTACACTCCTTGTCCTTGGTAATAGCTATGTCTCTAGTTTCTTGCATCAAGTCATATAGTTGTTCTTTAGTAGGTTCATCATCATCATCATCATTATCATGAGCATATTCCATTTCACTTTCATCATCACTACTATCATATTTTACCTTAGTCTCCTTTGCCATGAAGCATGAATGAGAAGTAGAGAATAATGAAGGCTTCTTGTTGATAGCAATAGAAGCAAAAGCCTTGTTGGAAGATTTTTCTTCTTCCTCCTCATTGTCACTCTCCCAAGTGACCACAAAGGCACCATCCTTGCCCTTCTTGAGAGTCATCCTTGCCTCTCTCTTCTTCTTCTCAAACTTGCCCCTCTTGTTAAAGTTGTTGTTCTTCTTCCTCTCATAGGGACACTCATTTTGAAGATGGTCGGTGCTATCACAATTGAAGCATCTTCTTGCTTGCTCATTGCTCTTGGAGTTGTCAAGCCTCTTCTTGAAACCCTTCTCTTGATGAACATATGACCCATCTTCTTGACTACTAAAGCAAGGGCCTCATCATCAATCTCAAAATCTCCATCTTCACCATTGCAATCTTCCTCTTCAATGATATGAGATTTGCTACTAGAGGAGGTGGCCTTGAATGCCATAGTTTTCTTCTTTTTCTCTTCTACCTTCATATCCCTCTCATCAACTTGCTTGTCATATTTGTCATAGGTCAACACCTCTCTAAGCAAGTCATTTGGCTTTATTTTATCAAGCCCATCTCTTTGAAGCATCATGATCAACATCTTGAATCTTCCAGGCAAATTCATCAAGAACTTGACACAAAAATCCTCATCTTGTATCTTGTATCCCAAGCTCTTGAGAACATTCACGGTCACTTGTAGACGATGAAACCTTTCTAGGATTGTTTCATCATCCTTCATCTTGAAGTTCTCAAATTCTTTCTTGAGGCCATAAAGCTTGGCACTTTTGACAAACTTGGTACCCTCATATGTTTCACTCAACCTTGTCCACACCTCATGTGCTGTTTGCAAGTCCTTGATGCCCTCAAAAATCTTGGTGTCAATGCCATTGTAGATTGTGTTGAGTGCCATTCTATTGCAAGTTCTATTTGCTCTATCTTCATTAGTGAGATTGTCGGGGTCAATGATGGCATATCATTTTTGTTGACCTCCAACACTCTCTCATGAATAGAGCCAAGGTGCATGCTCATCTTTCTTTTCCAATGATCAAAAGAACTAATGCCATCAAAGAAAGGTGGTTTGCTCCCCATATGATTGAACACAATTTGAGCCATCTTTTTAACACCGAAGGATGTTAAGCCTTGATTAAACGATGACCTAGCTCCAATACCACTTGTAAGGTCCTAGATGGCTAGAGGGGGGTGAATAGCCTATTAAAAATTCTATAAAATCACTAAACAAAACTTGTTAGTAAAATAAATGGCGATAATCGCGGTTTTGCCTAGCCTAGACGGTGAGCAAGCTCCTAATGACAAATCTAGTAAAGTATGATCTCTAAGCAAGCAAGGGCTATGTCACTACTTTTCTAAACTAATAAGCTAGAAGAGAACTACTTGAAAAACAAGCTACACAATATAAACTAGAAAGTAATGCAAGATAGAGAGGTGATTTTATACCGACGGTGAAGTGAAGATGTTGCCAATCACCAAGATGATATTCAATTAAACACAATAACAACAATATATATCAATGAAGAACCAATCACCGGGAGACAATGGACACAATGATTTTTGTTCACCCGGAGTTCACTTGTGCACCGACAAGCTAGTCTCCGATTGTGTCGATCAACACCTAGATGGTTCTTCAGTGTGCTCGCGAGCCACTTGCCTCGCAAGGCAATCCCTCTCAAGGGAACCACAAGACACCACTCTCAAGTGCGGTAACTCAATGACACGCGCATTCCACTAGAGTAGCTTTTGGCGCTCCGCTGAGGAAAGCTCAAGAACCTCTTACAAATCAATCACCGGAGGTGGACAAGAACAACCACCAACTCTTCCCAACCCTCCAACAGCCTCCAAGCCGGCTAGGTGGCGTGCACCCACCAAGAGTAACAAGAAATCCACCAGCAAATCAACCCACAAGTGCCACTAGATGATCTCCAATCATGCAATACACTAGGTTCACTCGATCTCACTTCGAATCAAGCAAGAAAGCAAGCGGGATGAGTAGGAGGGAGGACTTTCAGCTCAAAGGATGCTTAAGTATGTTAAAGTGACGAGGAGCACCCCCAAGGGCCGGCCACCTTCTATTTACAAGGCAGGGCTCCAAAACTAGCCGTTTCAAGTTTCTGCGACAGTCGTGGACAGTCCGCGGTTAATGGCCCGGACAGTCCGCAGTTCAAAGAAACTAGCCGTTGGATTCAAATTCGACACCTGCGGACAGTCCGCGAACCACGGCCCAGATTGTCCGCCGTTCAACCACGGCAAGCCCAACAGAAACGGCAAAACCTCTGTCTGCCAGCTAGAGTGACCTGCGGACAGTTCGCGGTACAACACCCGGACAGTCCGCAGTTCACCGAAAACTAGCTGTTGGATTTGAAATATCACTTGCGGACAGTCCGCGGACCTAGCCCGGACTGTCCGCGGTTCCTTCGCAAAACCAACGTTCCTCTCTGAGTTGCGTCCGGAGACCTCCGGACGCTTCTGTTACACGTCGTCGGACGCTCGAAAAACACTGTTCAGCGTCCAAGGCTCCACACTGGAAAGACGGCGGACAGTCCACGGGACAGAGCCCGAACTGTCCGCGGCACAAAGGACAGAAACAACCAGAGCTCTGCACATTGGCTGCAAATGACCGGCGGACTGTCCGCCCAACAAGGACCGGACTAGTTGGTTAAATCCAACATACTTTAACTTGGTATAATTGAGAGCATAATTATTAATAATTTTAATCTAGTTGGTTAAATCCAACATACTTTAACTTGATATATTGTAACAGAAATATTTCTAGCGGAGGGAGCATAAAGGATTTTGCATATATATCGACGATTATTCATCAGATAGTCTGTCAACGCTGAACAATTTTGCACTCTTCGTTTACCCCAAAGTATACAAACTGCCAAACGACCATTAGGATTCAGAGGTCTTCAGCAGTGAAGTCCTCTCTCTGTCTTAAAAAACGCATATTTTAACTTTTACACTTACTATTACTATTTAACTATTCATCTTATTTAATTTTTTTATTTAAATAGTAAAATAAATAAATTATTATAAAAATATCTTTAATAATAAAATAAATTATAATAAAATAAATAATATTTATTTAAACTTTTTGAATAAGACGAATTGTAATGTGCGTTTTTTTTAAGACGAGGGAGTAACTCTGATGAGGCCTGAACACTGAAGCAACCTGACGACGCACCCCAGCCGTAGGATTCGAACACCAACGGTCCAGATCTCGCTGGACGGTCAGAGCAAGCGAAGCGAGGGTACGAATCCCCCGCTCCTTATCCGCTGAAAAATCCGCGAGCTCAGCAGAGAGAGCCAACAGCCAGCCAGCGATGGCGCCGCCCGCCATCGCCGCGTCGGCGTTCCCATTCCGCCTCTTCTCCGCGGAGGCGCGCCGCAACACCAAGAGCGGCCGAGGGAAGCGGAGCGCCGCCAGGCCGCTCAAGTCCTCGCCCCCACCTCGCCCTCCCTCCTCCTCCGTCAGCGGCGGCGGCGTCGCGGCCACCACGTTCACGCGGCTCCCGCTCCGCGACGCGCCTGAGTCGGCTGAGGTCACGCTCGACCGCTTCCCCACCGCCCCGGCCAACCCTGCGGCTCCAGCGCCAGCGCCAGCGCCCGCGCCCGCTCTCACGCGCGGGAGTGTCCAGCGGTTGGACGAGGAGGAGTTCGAGGCGGGGTTGAGACCCAACTCCGTCGCGCAGATTCCTCTGCGGGACTCGACGGACGGGGTGGTGCTCACCATTGGCCAGTTCGAGGCCCGCGCGGCCGGCAGGAAGAGCGCTCGGCAAATGGTCGAACGCCTTGGCGACGGCGGCGAGGGGGAGGATCTCGTCGTCAGCAGCCTCGACGTGTTCGAGGTCAAAAGGGGCAGGAGAGCGCGGGCTCTTGTTCCCGAGGTGCTGGACGACGATGACGACGTCGTGGTGTTCGACCCGGACTACGGCGTCGACAGCGACGACGACGAGGAGTTCGAGATGTTCCCGTTCGACCAGAGTCGTCATGACGAAGCTGGTGCCGTTCCACGCGCGGAGCTCGGAGAGGTAGAGTACAACGACGGGGAAGAGGAGGAGGACGACGACGACGGTGACGAGGTTTTAGTGTTCCACCCAGACTACGACGACGAGGGGGACTTTGAGGACGACGGCGGCTACGAGGATGAGGATGCGGAGGCAGGGGATGGGGAGGCGAAGGAGAAGGGCGTGCCGGCGGTGATGCGGTGCTTCGACACGGCCAAGATATTCGCCAAGGCCGGGGACGGCGGGAACGGCGTCGTGGCGTTCCGCCGCGAGAAGTACGTGCCGTACGGGGGCCCGTCAGGCGGCGACGGCGGCCGCGGTGGCGACGTGTACGTGCAGGTGGACGGGGAGATGAACTCGCTGCTGCCGTTCCGCAAGTCCGTGCACTTCCGCGCCGGCCGCGGCGCGCACGGCATGGGACAGCAGCAGGCCGGGGCCAAGGGCGAGGACGTCGTGGTCAAGGTGCCGCCGGGGACGGTGGTGCGGACCTCGGATGGGGGCGTGGAGCTCCTGGAGCTGATGAAGCCCGGGCAGCGCGCGCTGCTCCTCCCCGGTGGCCGCGGCGGCCGTGGCAATGCGGCGTTCAAGTCCGGGACGAATAAGGTGCCCAGGATCGCAGAGAAGGGGGAGAAAGGGCCAGAAATGTATGTTCTCTCTACTATGAACTTGACATCATGAGTATTGTTTCTAGATAATCTCATCATGAGTGATTAGAAAGATAAGTTAGTGTGCAACTTGTTTTTGTTCCTAATGCACTCCATTTGGCATTGCTTAATTCGTGAAATTTCCCAGCTGCCTGGATCGTTTTGTGATTCACATTTTTTTCGAGGCAAGGGGGGAGCCCTTTTGTGATTCACATTGATGGATGTTGGAGAAATTTCTTCTGCTTATAAATTTCCGACTGATAATATTGATAAGTCATTTGTGTTGCATAATGCTCCTCAAAGAGTTGAATGCCATTGAAGTGAAATACTTGAAATGTTGAATGACTGAAATAGTTATCCACAAATAATCCAGCTCTACTTTTCGCTAACATACAACCTTTTGGGGATCCTGGTGTTTGGCAGGTGGTTAGAGTTGGAGCTAAAGTTGGTCGCCGATGTAGGGATTGTAGGTGCTCCAAATGCTGGGAAGAGCACTCTCTTGAGTGTTATTAGTGCTGCCAAGCCAGCTATAGCTAATTATCCTTTTACCACATTGCTACCAAACCTTGGTGTGGTCTCATTAGATTTTGATGCTACAATGGTAGTTGCTGACCTTCCTGGCTTACTGGAAGGCGCTCATCGTGGTTACGGTTTGGGTCATGAGTTCCTAAGACATAGTGAGCGTTGCTCTGTCTTGGTATGTTCCCTTTTCCCTTCTTTACTCCGATCTTAATATACATGTCAAATTCCATATGGTTATGACAATATAAGTCATGAGATTATGTGTCTTGGCATGACTGTACTGATAGTTGTTTTATGGCTTGTTGGAGCATTAGGTGCATGTCGTCGATGGTTCTGCACAACAACCAGAATATGAGTTTGAAGCAGTCCGCTTGGAGCTGGAGTTATTTAGTCCATCTTTGGTTGACAAACCCTATGTGGTGGTGTTCAATAAGATGGACCTTCCTGAGGCATCTGAGAGATGGAATACATTTAGGGAAAAGCTACAATCTGAAGGCATTGAACCTTTCTGCATTAGTGCAATAAACAGGCAAGGCACACAGGATGTCATTCATGCTGCTTACAAGCTTCTGCAGAAAGAGAGGCAGAGGATGAAGGAAACTGAAGGTACTTACTTATCCTCACAGTTTAGCTATAGTTGTGGCCAGCCACAATAACTTACTCAAGCCTGAAGCTGGTTTTACACTGTGCTTCATTTCTTTTTGAGATCTTTCATCTTGAAACTATATACTGCTGCAGGATGGAGCGGGCCTGAAAATCTGAACCATGTGTCTGATGCAATAAAAAGGGAAAGACGTGCACCCATGAATGAGTTTGAGGTTTTCCATGACAAGGGTACAAATACATGGAATGTTGTTGGAGCTGGAATCGAGCGTTTTGTTCAGATGACTAACTGGCAGTAAGTAGTTTTATTTTTCCCACAGCGCTAATTGTTGGTGCCACGACACTACACATCTTCTAACGTCTTCTCCTGATGAAGGTACTCGGATTCCTTGAAAAGATTTCAGCATGCCCTGGAGGCATGTGGTGTCAACAGAGCTCTTAGCAAACAGGGAGTTAAGGAGGGCGATACAGTGATAATTGGTGAGGTATGTATGCTCACTAATCAGAGCACGATCAGTCGCTGAACTAGGAAAACCACAAAAGGCTAGCTGTCGCATTTTGTCACACACTGGTTGGCACGCAAATGGGTTATCACTTTCAATAAGAATTGCTTTCTCTGCAGATGGAAATGGTTTGGAACAACGAAACGGATAGAGCGCGCCCGTCAAAGACAATGAACACACAAGATGATGCAGTCCGGTGGCCTGAATTTGGCTAGAGCAGTAATAGTTATATATTGAGCTTCTTCATAGCTGTGTAGGTAAGTCTTAGTGAAGAGCTTGTTATTACTGGCCTTACTGAAGCACTGATTTGCTTAACAAGTCGAAGAACTCAAACTGTTGACACTTGACAAAATGTTTGTGAACCCATAGGCATGCGTTTTTCTCATCGTCTTTGTTAGTTTATCTGGGATTTTGAACATATCGCCTCTTTATCCCCCGTTTGACGACCTGACGTTTCGCAGGAAGATGCAGTAGTTGACACGCAGGATGCAGATCTTCGTGCAGTCTGCAACGGGCGCTCTGAAAGGATAAGATGCGCGCTCTAGAGAGGAGACGACTATGACATGATCTGATGGTCGGCGGAAGTTGTAGAGGAAGATGAGCACGCTCGACGCTGCAATTTACACGCACCTCGAGACCGTGAGAGTAGGAGTACATATGTATAA
>CM041630.1:67228318-67239964 GCA_023333625.1 Bothriochloa decipiens
ATTTACACGCACCTCGAGACCGTGAGAGTAGGAGTACATATGTATAACTTATCAAGAAATGAAAATTTCTGCTTTGGCAATATATATACCCGTGTTATAGTACTCAAACAGAAAGAAATTTCACGTACGTACTCAACTCTTTTTGTAACCAGGTCAGTCTCTTTTTAAAGAAAAGAAAAACAAAACAAAACAAGAGACGAGGACTGGCTGAAGGCCCCGTGGGCCACGGCCCATCAAAGCCAACCATGTTACCAAGTCCGTATCGGTAGTCAGACCCAAAACAACCGTGTTCCTTGTCCGTTCCGTTTTCCACCCGCGTTCTCCCTCTGTCTACTACAGCGCCACCACCAACTCCAAAATCACGAAACACCGCTAGCCTTGCGTGGGCTCCAAGCCTACGAGGGGCTCCTGATGGGCCGTGGCAGGAGGAGGATTTATGGTTTTCGTGGGCCTTATTGTGCGTCCGTGTCGCCATCAACGTAGTGCAAACCATTTTGTTTGATCCCGATCAACAGTAATTAGCACTCGATTATTAAATTATTTCTTTCTAACGAAAGTGATACAACGTATACTGTATTTACATAATTAAATGATGTATACGAAGGACTTCGTGGCCTTTATCTGATGGTTAGCAAGAAAACAATGCTCCGTTTATGTTAAAAAAGAAAGTCAAAAAAAGGTACTATCTTCCACAATTACGGATCTACATGGGTGCTGCAATGATGCGCGTCTCCACCAGGTGTCCACAATATAAACATAGTACAGTATGGGCTCTGGTTGATGAATGAAGCATCTTTCTCTCTGCCCGTGCTTTGCAGTTGCAGTGCAGGCGTCCTGCCAAGACCAGAGAGCAGCGCCTCCCTGGTCTAGTCCCGTGGATCTACTTGTTCCTAGATGGCTCCCAGAATCGATCCAAGGGCTTGTTTAGTTAGTTGAATTATGAGGTGTCACATTTTCTACAGTATACTGTAGTATTTTTATTTGTATTTATAAATAATTATTTAAACATTGACTAATTAGGTTTAAAATATTTGTCTCGTAAAGTATAACTAAATCGTACAATTAGTTTTCGATTTCATCTATATTTAGTACTCCATGTATATACCGATATGTAACGAGAAATCTTCTTTTTATAGTGACAAATTCTGAAATTGGGTTATAACTAGACCAGGCCTACTGCAACCAATTAATCCAGGGAACCATAAAGGTAATCCTGTGATTTTTTTCCTAAAACAACTCCCTGGGATCCGAAACCCAAAAAAACGCCACCGCTCGTCTTTTTCTTCTTCTTGCTTTTTTTTGAACTTTTCCTCTTCTTGATTGAAAAGGAGCTTTCCCTCTTTGTTTTTTTTGTTTGACTTCATGGGACTGCATCCTGCAGGATTTTGACTGCTGCTGCCTCCTTCTATGTGCCGTAATTTTTTCAATATATTAGCTCCAAATTACGTACCGCATTTAGTCGGTGTCATTTGCTTATTGCGCGTCACACGGATCGGAGGCGCCGGAGAGAATGTGCTGGATTCTTATTGATCCTCTAGTAGTGCTAAATAAACAGTATCATCCTTGTTTTGTAGTACATCCTGAGTCAAATGATCTGTGTTTAATTTCATTATACATATACGATATCATACATTTATTAACGATAGATTCATCATACATGTATTTTCATCGATAAGTCTTCTTCTCATCAATGATAGCGAACGGCTGAAAATATTTTGAAGTTGGGCCGTTGCCCGTTGGAAAGAAGAGGCTAAGGGCAAAATAGTCTTTTTCAACTTGTCTCCCACGTAGCGCGCTTCCCGAGGAAGGATGCTCGACACCTCCATCGCTAGGGTTTCTCTTCGTCTTGTATTGTCTTTATAAAGGCCCGCAACGCAAGCTCGATCCCGCGGTTCAACTCCAACCATGACTCATTTCCACCACCAAGCCCCCTCCCCGGCTCTTCATCCCCTCTCCATATGGCGGTGGTCGTTCCAGGACCCTTCGTCGGTGTCGTGGTGGACTCCGGTCTCCACCTGGGTCGCCCCTGCCTGCTGGCCGTGCCCATGGGGGTGCGGCTTCCTGCCGGCGTTCCGCTCGTCTGCTCCCTCGGCGCCGGGGCCCTGGGGGTCGCAGGCGAGTGCCCTTCGCGTAGCCGCCGGTCTGTGCGCGCCGCCGCTGCCGGCAACGGCCTCTCATCGGCCGTGCTGCCAGACTTCGCGAGCAGCGGTGTCGGGCTCTTCTTCGGGAACGCCGCCAGCAGCGGTGCGAGGCTCTTCCTCAGGAGCGGCGCCGCCTGCAGCGTGGCACTCGCTGCAGGCTCAGGCATGACTACAACTAAAAAACAGATTGCAAGGACTTAGAAGGCTCTATACCTTTTGGCGCTGGATGAATGCACAGACAGGCCTTGGCCAGGCAAATGGTACTGTGGTTGCTGACGATGACTGGTGGGAAGAACATACTAAGGTACTTAGACTCCTATGCTTAAAATCTAGTTCGACAGTGCATTTTCTCTTATATACACAGTGATTAACGCGTGCTGATTTTTTACAGGGGAACTCTGAATTAAAGAAACTAAGGAATGGCCCCCTGAGTGGTTAGATCAACTAGAAGTGATGTTTGAGCAAATGGTAGTGGATGGAACGACCTCTTGTATACCTGGTGAACAAATGGGTGATGAAAATGAAGAAGCTGGTGAACATGATCAAAATGAAGGGCACAGTTCTGACAATGGGACACCGAGGAATAACTATCAGTTGAAGAGAGGCAACAGTACTTGTACAACGGCCACTAGTCCTCAGAAGAAATCAAAGAGCCCTATGGTTAGAATTATGAAGGGCATGTTGGAAACCATGCAAACAAATTATGCCATTGCCCAAAAGGTCATGCAAGGGGAATTTCAGACTGAGTCCATAAAAAAGGCAATGCGGTTGGCTGTTGAGTGTGGGGCTGTGGAAGGAAGTTTCGAACATTATGTGACTAGCCAACTCTTTGTGAAAGCGGAACTTCGAGATGTCTTTTTCACCATAGAAACCAAGGAGGGAAGACTGGCTTAGTTAAAGTGGTGGTGCCAGAAAAAGAAGATGCAGTAACTTAGTAATGCCCTTGTGTGGGCTGCTACACAAATAATAGTGGGGTGGTACACAAATAATAGTGGGCTGTTATAGTACTAGATTAATGCCCTTTTGTGGGCTGCTAGATAAAAAATAGTGTAGTTAGTGTCCTCTACATGTACACTTTTGTATGGGTTGCATGCTAGGTAACGAGAGTAGCTCTCGGTGTCTGCAATATGTATGAACTTGTGTATCGGATGCATGGTAGGTGACGACTACCTTGGCTAGTGTCATGTAGATATGAACTTGTGTAGGGGCTGGCAATCTTTTGTGTCAAGTGATGACAACAATTTGTTGCACTTGTTACTCTCGTTGGGTTAATTAATGATGTTTAGGTTGCTGCACTTGTTCAATATCTTCTTTGAGCATACCATGCCATGAACTTGTTGAAAAATCTATGATTTTTCATGAACCTTTGTTTGTTTTTTGTAGATGAGTTCTTCAAGTGATGGCAACTCAAGTGATGCTGAGGATGAAACAGTTCAAGTTGCACGGAATCAACTGGATGTCATGCAAGAATTTGTGACTATGGCAAGCATATTCGATATGTGCTATGATGCTACTTTCATGAACAAATGTAAGAGAAGGGTACCCGATGTTTCTGGATATGATTGGGTCCTAACAACATTAAGAAATCCAACATCCTCCTACGATATGTTTAGGATGAGGCCTGAAATTTTTCATAGACTGCATAACAAGCTAGTGTCATCATATGGCTTGAAGTCAACAAAAAAAAATGACCTCTGTAGAGGCACTAGCCATATTTTTATGGACTGTTGGTGCACCACAATCTGTTAGACAAGTTGACAATCGTTTTCAGCGATCAAAGGAGACAGTTAGTCGGAAGTTTGGACAAGTCTTAGATTGTGTCTACAAGATGTCTGCAGATATTATCAAACCCAAAGATTCGGAGTTTAGTACAGTGCATCCTAGATTACGCAGTCGTCGATTTTCTCCACATTTTGATAATTGTATTGGGGCAATGGATGGGACGCATGTACCGGTTATCGTCCCATCGTTAAAACTACTCCAACACATTGGACGACATGGATATTCAACTCAAAATGTGTTAGCTATATGTGACTTTGACATGAGGTTCACATTTGATGTTGCGGGCTGGCTAGGATCTGTACATGATATGAGGGTATTCAACGATGCTATTCGCAAGTATGGTGATAAATTTCTGCGCCCACCAGCAGGTACCCGTGTGACTTTTTGTTTGGACTCATATCTTTATTTAAAATTTATTTGATCATTTTTGACAGTGCTTTTGAATTTAGGGAAATTTTATCTTGTGGACTCGGGCCACCCAAACCGACCCGGATATCTTGCACCGTACAAAGGAACAAAGTATCATTTGCCAGAGTTTCGAAAAGGAGGAAGACCAACAGGGAAAAAAGAGGTATTTAATTTTGTGCATTCATCACTACGCAATGTGATTGAAAGATCATTTGGTGTTCTAAAAATGAAGTGGCGGATATTGTTAGACTTGCCTAGTTATCCAATGAGAAAACAAACAAAAATAATACTAGCTTGCATGGCTCTGCATAACTTTATTCGTGAAAGTGCACTGACCGATGTGGACTTCGACATGTGTGATCGTGATGAAAATTACATGCCATTTCCAATGTCCAAACGTCGTCATTCACAATTGGGAGATGAAGATGAAGACATGAATGTGTTCAGGGATAATATTGCTAATTCCTTGGTTGCAAGGCGGTCGTGAATGTAAGAGTATTTGTATGGACTATATATATAAATATTTGGTTCTTTTGTGGATTTGGTATCCGTAAAATAATGTCTGTATATATGTGAATCTGGAGTCTGGAAGGTATGGTATGTGTCTGTGTATATATGGACGCTATGTATATGTATGTGTATCTGAACGCTATGTATTATAAATTAGAATATTTTATGAGATGTAAAGGTTGAGGGTATTTTGGAGAAAGATGATTTGAGTACCTATAATCCGTAGGTAGAATCCCAAGATCCAAACTGGTCGAGATTTTTAGTATCCAGAATCTGGATTTTAGAAATCTGGATTCTAGATTCTGGATAATAGAATCCCATAGGATTCAAACGGGGCCACAGTAGTATGTGGCACAACCGTCCATGGATCATGGACCATGTTCATGTACTCTACAGTACTTTCGCAGTTTCACCCTTCAGTCTCAGTTGTCAGAGTTTTGGACGGGCCTCTCCGTCTTGTTCGGTGCATGGCCGAGCAGTGGAGCAAAAGATTTTCGCAGTGATGAGTGGAGTGCAGGATGAAAAGGATCCGTTGCCAGCGGCTGTTGCGGACAGTCCATCCTGCTGCGGCTGCTGGTGCCCAATCACGTGACGTCACGGTGCACTTTCACTTTGGACTGGCTCAGGCGCTGCTCCCCACAAAACGACCAGCAAGCCGCAAGCCTGCAATCCACCGGAGCCGAGGCAGGCAAATGAAACCGGAGAAACTTTACCAGACGCCGCGGCTGCCATGACGGGCTCCCCTCCCGTAGACCGTAGTCCCGCCCTGGCGCTGGCCGGCGTCTTCTACGCACACGCACGCTGCCTGGGGCTCTTCCATCCGGTCTGCCTCTCACCAGTGGAGCGTCTGAGCGAGGACCTCCCTCTTTTCACTTTTTTTTTTACCTCTCATCTGGTTACACACGCACGTCCACTTAACACACGCACACTACACACGTCATCCGTTTATAAACAAATCTACAACTACTCTTAAATCTGAACATCGCGTTCTTTTTGAGATCACCAAAGTCCTCCGTATACGACAGACCTGTTCGTACACACGTACGCCTACTCAACATACATGCACTACACACGCCACCCGTATACAGACAAATTTACAACTACTCTTAGATCTGAACATCGCGTCTTTTTTAGATCACCGGAGTCCTCGTATATTGTAGGATCACACAAGAGAGACCTACAACTACTCTTAAATCCGTATACAGACAAATTTATAACTACTCTTAGATCTGAAGATTGCGTCTTTTTTAGATCACCGGAGTCCTCCGAAAGAGACCTACAATTACTCTTAAATGTGAACATCGCGCCGGAGTCTCCGTATACAACGGAGACGTCGCTATCTTTTACACGAGAGAGACATTGCTTTAAATTCAGTCAAACTGAGACTAATATTATTATTGGATGGGTACCGAAAATTGGAGTCCTCCCCAGGACGACTCGAACTCCGGCCGACTAGCCGCGGCCTCGAGCCAACGCAGCTAGCCAGTCGGGCCCAAGGCTCGTTCCCTCGCTCTTTTCACTTATTTTCACTTGGCGCTACGCGACTTTTCACTTATATTCACTTGGCGCGACGCGCTCCGCACCTCTGCTTGGGTTGGGCCGCCCAGACTAGATTTCCGGGAGTGTCCAGTGTATAAAGGGTGGGATGAGCATGGAGTCTCTTTTCAACATTATTGTACTCCTTTGGCATTACTAAAACTAATAACCATTTTGCATTTAAATTAATCAATATAGAAAAATCCAAAGTATAGTTGTCTACATATATGCTTCTCAGTCACCTCTTTTTCGGTTGTTATGATATACACAAGAAAAAGCAGGCGGACAAAACAACAGCAAATATTATATATTACTGTAGCCGAATTACGAGAAAGACCGTGATACATTAAGGTCCTGTCACCAGAAACAACAACGTCGAATAAGACTAGCAAGAAGACATTTCTACCGATGAGGGGTATACGTAAGGACGTCAGACACACGTGCATCCAAATAGACTCACCGGACAGCGCAGTGGTTAAAAAAAGGTCGAAAGAGTCGTCGAAGAAGAAACATCCTGGCAACCGAAAGATAATATTGATGACGTTGTCGGAGGCAGATGAAGCTCAAATCAAAGACTCAGGTGGAGGCAGAAAAGTCGATTCAACGTCGAAGAAGTAGCTGTCGAACCTGAGCAAGAAACTTTAGGACCAAGGGCTGCAGGATATAATAAAACTCACCTTACCTGAGCAAGGAACTTTAGGACCAAGGGCTGCAGGATATAATAAAACTCACCAACATAAAGGAAAAGCATATGAAGCTGTGGTGGGCCCCAAGGTATGGATGAGGATAGCCACCGATTTTTTGACCCGGAGCCCTGTCGCAAGACGTGGAGAACTTCCAGCCGGACAGCATCGACTCGTGCATGCCGTGCACGTAGCGGCCGCGGGGCCCATGGAGCAGGACACGGGCCCCACCACGATCCAGAGACTTAAGGAAATGCGGTGGGCAATGAAGATCTGGATCGCGAGCGCCACCGTAGCAAACTGCAGCAGCATCACCTCCGGCGAGCTGGACTGTGGTCCAGACCCCAGCTTCACTAGCGGACCCGGCCGCGGGCGCGGGGCAGCCGAACCAGCTGACCCTCCCGTCGACGCTGAGTAGCTCGATGAGGATGCCGATGGACGCCCCCGTGGCCAAGATGTTGGAGATTGATTCTTCGGCGCCCGGCTGCAGGTCGAGCTTGGCGGCAGGGACAGAGAAGCTCGCGTTCCCACGCATGGAGTAGTCAGAGTAGATGCAGCACGCGGTGACACTTGCTGGGGCCTCGGCACGCCACCGAACGGAGGCGAGGCGTATCCCCGCCACACCCATGTAGGTCGCCGGAAAAACCAAGGTAGGACCGCCGCCACCGTTGCAAACTGCAGCAGCGGTAGCTCCAGCGAACTGGGCAGACAGGCGAGCGCCAGACGTGACCCCGCATCGGCAGCAGAGGAGCCACGTCTTGATGTAGAAGTCGAGCGAGGAACTTGCAGCCGATCACCTTGAATAGATCGATGTTGTCGACACCGACCCGGCTCCCCTTGTACGCCTCGGTAACCCGCCGCAGTACACCGCGCGTGGACTGGTAGTCGAGGCTGAGCAGGCGCAGATACACGGACAAGAAGTGGAATGCGTAGCCGAAGGTGGAGGAGCTGATGAGGTCGGTGGTGACAGCGCTACCGCGGAGCTCCCAGAGCTCCAGGAGCAGCAGCTCATCACCTCCTCTTCCACCGCGTCGATGTCGGATTCAGCCGGGGAGGAGTTGACGCCAGGCGACGACAGGGACAGCAGGCAAAGCACGGCGCTGAAGGAGAGGAGCCGAACCACCCCCACTTCGTCGTCAAGCTGAGCCATGGCTGGATTCACAGCTTCATCTTGAAAGGTTGAATAAGGTAAACTGGCCATCTTGGCCTTTATTCTAGAAGAAAACTCTAAAATGATGAGAAAGGGAAACGATCCGGCCCACCCACCCTCGTCACCGGCGAGGTCGCCGGAGCGGAAGGGTAGGGGGCCGGCGGCGGATCAGGTAGCTTCTGCCCGGCGGCGAGATCTGGATAGGTTCTGGGATGAAGAGGGGGAAGGAGGGGAGGAAAAGTTGGTTACGGCAAGCTGCCCGCTACTACTGTGAGTGATGTTTATCGATGCCTGGTTCGATTACATGACGTAGCGACAACACTTCGTTCTGTACTAGGATTCGATTTTTCCCCTCACCTTTACTCTATCCTCCCAAAATTAATGTCACTATAATCCTAACATAAGTTTAACTAGATGTGTAGTACAAAGTATTAGTGACATTTGCATCTATATAAATAAATTTATTAAAAAATAAATTTAATAGTCCAATTTCCAATAATACTAATTTGTACTACACGATATTAATATATTTTTATTATATATATTTGGTCGAAATTCCTCAAGCTTCGTGAAGGATTGTACCCTCTCGCAACCTGAGTAGGGATAAAGATGGTCAAAATACATCTTAGTACTATCCTACATCGTTTGCTTTAAGAGCATCCGTAATGGTAAATCTTGATAGTCTTTCTATTGAGATAGTACTAATTAGCCGGTAGATCCAAACAGAATTAAACAAATTAGCTAATCATTAATCACTAGTTATAGCTAATCACAAGTTCTAATCCATCCAAACATGGCCTTACAATCCCCAACCTCATGTATCTTATTACAAATCCCCAACCTCATTTATCTTATTACAAGCCTCTGCCACTAAAGGCATGTATGTAAACGAGCCAAACACATGAATAGCCTTGACGCTATCCTGAATAGCATCTGACAGATAATCCAAGTAACCCGACACTAGTTGTCCGGGGCAGGTGGATGCCCATCATCGGCCTCGGTAGGCCGAGTATTTAAGCCTGCGTCAGTGGAAGGCATATATGGTAGAACGATCATCGAGGAATCATGAAATCCCACCAAATTAAACCAATTTTAAACTGTGGATTTCATCTTAAATTAAATGGGTCAAGGAGAGGCAAACGAAAAAAGGTATGTATTACCTCACTAGTACACATATGAGCTCTGCTCCCGGTTAGAAAATCCTGTTGTCCCGATTTCTCAACCGGGATTATCAATCCGGGACCTTTAGTCCCAGTAGTGACGACTGGGAATAAAAGTGGACCTTTAGTCCCAGTTCCAACTACCAACCGGGAGTAAAAAAAAAAGCCAGGCCTTACCTCTTTTCCTTTTCTTTTTTTCTTTAATGGATTCTTTTCAATTTAATTCTTTTTTATTTCAAATTAGTTACTCATATACGAATGCTGTCCCAAAATAATCACATATTACAGACCAATAAGCAATTGCATAAATATTATATTATAATTATGAACCCATACAATAAAGTAAAAAAAACAATGTTTCAGCCTATACAAAAGCACAAACATGTTCCGGCCATGTTTCTACCAAGTTCCAGCCAGCAAGAAGCATCATGAGTGTTGAAAGAGTTCATCAGAAGTAAACGGACACTGCATCCATACTTCTTGTTCAGGGACTGCAGAAACATATAAACTAATAAGGCATAGACCGGTACTGCCATATCCCACCAGTAGGAAAAGATGTTCAGGTTAATGAGGAATACCTCAATTTGAATCACAATAAGGTCCAGGAATGTGAACCCATTGTGGACTTCAATGGCAGACCTGCAATCCATAGGAATCTTAGTTGTGCTAACTGCTCAAAGATGAAGGAGCCATAAATCCAAAACATATCAAGGATCATGCATAGCAGCACAAATAACAAATTAATTAATTAAAAAAATCTAGCTTCAAACTTCAGTATGCTTCACCGAGAGGACCTTCTCCTTGGCCGTGTCCCCCACGACGACGAGCCCCTTGGCCGGAGCTTGTGCACCTGAGGTGGCCGTCATCGTGAACCCCCTCACTGGAGGTCCGCTCGCCTCGGCGTCCTCCGCGCCCGCGCACCTCCACGGCCGGCCGCGCCCGTCTCGTCCCCCACCGGTGAGGCCGCAGCCGCCGCCTCGTCCCCCACCGGTGAGGCCGCTCGCGCCGTCCACCACCGGTGTAACACCCCGACTCAGGGCTTAATAGGATTAATAGGATACTCATACCAATAAGTTGCAATTTATTTTTCGGAAGCTCATCACTAAAGAACTCCGAGGTTAAGCATGCTTGGCCTGGAGCAATTTAGGGATGGGCGATCGACCGGGAAGTCTTCCTGGGTGCGCACGAGTGAGGACAAAGTGCGCAGAGAAAGCTAGTATTGGTCTGTGGGGGCAGTCTATATCCTAGATAAGCGGCCGGATGTAAGCGGGCCCGGCCTCGAGGAGGCGGGACGTTACAAATGGTATCGGAGCCGACCCTTACGATTTCACGGGCGTGTGTGTCAGTTGCGCAGGCATGGTGTGCATGGCTAGTGTGGATCCGGAGTGGTCACACAGCATGACACATGCGCTGGCACTGGACACACGGACGTGGCCAAAAGGGGACGTTCCTGGCCTGGGGTTGACCGACGAGGACGTCGGTCTCCTAAGGGGGTGAGTATATAACACCCCGGTCCAGGGTTTAATAGGATTAATAGGATACTCGTACCAACAAGTTGTAATTTCTTTTCCGGAAGCTCATCACTAAAGAACTCTGAGGTTAAGCGTGCTTGGTCTGGAGCAATTTAGGGATGGGTGACCGACCAAAAAGTCTTCCTGGGTGCGCACGAGTGAGGACAAAGTGCGCAGAAAAGGCTAGTGTTGGTCTGTGGGGCAGTGTATATCCTAGATAAGCGGCTGGATGTAAGCGGGCCTGGCCTCGAGGAGGCGGGACGTTACAGCCGGCGCCACGTCCCCTGCTGGTGTGGCCGCCGCGCCTGCCTCGTCCCCCAACGGCCGCCGCGCCCGCCTCATCCCCCACCGGCCGCCGCGCACACCTCGTCGCCGGCCCGCTTCGTCTCCCACCGGCCGCCACGCCCGCCTCGTCCTCCATCGGTGAGGCCGCTGCCGCCTCGTCCCCCACCGGTGAGGTCGCCGCCGCCGCCTTGACCACCACCGGCGAGACCGCCGAGCCCGCATCGTCCTCCACTCTGCCTCTGCATCTGCCTGCCGCTGTGCGTGCATGTGGGTGGGGAGTTCCTGCCGCTGCGTGCTTGTGGGTGGGGAGAAGATAAGGTTGGTGTCACACCCGGCCCGTTTGGCTCATAGTTGCCCATGTGGTTGTTATGAGATGTTGTGGAGAGTTTAGTCCCACCTTGGTTATTAAAGGCGGGATAGACCAACATATAAGGCTTCTAGAGTCCATTCCACCATCCCCGGGTTAATCCTTTTAAGCGA
>CM041630.1:67239974-67258794 GCA_023333625.1 Bothriochloa decipiens
GGTTTGCTCAACGTTCAGAGTGAATCTGAGCCGTTTGGACTCTGGGGCGTTACAGTTGTGGAGAAGATAAGGTAGGGAGAGGGGGAGGGTGGAGAGAGAATATGGTGGGAAGAAGCCTGGACTTCGGACGTGAGTGCAGAGTGAATCAAGATGTATAAAAATTTCGTGTCCAGTCCCGGACGGTGGTTTTAACTGGAATAAATGTGTATCTCTGGTCTCGGTTGGAGCCACCGACCGGGATTAAAGGTTTTCTTCTTTGTCCTCTGCCTGCAAAAGCTGTTGTAGAAGCTTGCGTAGGGGTTTTATTTCCGGTTAGAGCCATCAACCGGAATTAAATCTTTCTTTAGTCCCGGACTAAAAAATAGGCGGGACTAAAGGTCTGAATCAAAAGTCTTTTCTCTACCTGCCTGGGGCTTGGGCCAGTGCTTGCCCACGGAGACAAAGCATATGGAGAATCAATATTATCGTGCATGTTACTGCATCACGAAGGGTTAGGTCCAACACCTGCACCACCCACGGACCATTGAACAATTGAACCGGCAACCAATTATGAAACAAATGCGAAAACAACTTAAGCCTAGCTCTATGTATTTCTATACCTTGCAAACTTCAACTGTTGAATCCCGAATGATATTCTGTTTCAAACCACTCATTTTCTTCTTATAGTCACTGTGAAGAGCATCCACGTCTTGGCCGAGAGTCTACTTTTTGAAGCAACAATTTTCATGAAATATGTGATTAACACCGTCTACGGTGTCTTGAAGCAAGATGTGGCTGATTGCAGCCAATCCTTCAATAGCACCAAGGAGTGAGATGACAGTTCCTTTGTTGACCTTCCCATTGTATGTGTCGTCGCCAACTTTCACAAATACGGACACGTAGATTCTAACAGTCTACATGTATTTATTATTTAGAAAATAAAAAAATAATAGTGATAGTTGCAACTTGAGAAAATAAAATGATGTAAACAAAGCAAATCAGGTACCTGTTCTATTGTATTCAGAGAAATTTCAGTTGGATGTTGGAGCCTTGAAGAGGCACTTTGCTGAACCAATAACAGATAGAGAATCTATTAGTCAGACAAACTGCAGCTACATTAACATGATACAGCTAGCACCCCCCCCCCAAAAAAAAGACCTCAACACAAACCATGTGCAAATAAATTCAACTAAAACAATATGTGATTACCATGACTCTCGAAGATAAGTTGAGAGCTAGCGCAGCAGTCGAGTATATCTGTAATGACATAATCTTGGCTCCTTCATGCTACAATTTCACCAAATGAACAGTTCAAATAAGAGTGTACCATTGTCGAATGTGTTGGCGCTAGAACCTAGCACCGACGAGGACGAGCTGCACCTGCTCGACCCCCTCTCGAGTTCCTCCCTGAACCAAGAAAGAAGACGAGCCGAGCTCCCAAACTCACACACACAACACACCCTCTGCTCCTGCGTTGGCTGAAGACAGAGCCTGAATATGGTGGCAAAGAAGTTGCCCTTTCCATTGCATTACATAGAATTTATATACAAGCCTCTACCTACTACAAGGTACAAAGGGGTATGGTTGTCGACCCCTCAACTACTCCTAGTACTTTCTTACATCAGCCTACTACTACCATGCTGCTACAGTACTAGAGATGGCCTAATGTCATACTGCTACAGAGGGCAAGGACATAGTCACCCACGACCGTGAGCAGACCTCTACCTATCCCTGACCATGCTACAGAAAGGATGATGGGACTGCAGCAGATTATATCTAACAATCTTCCCCTAATCCTGCTGCTAGCCCTTGACCTCCACCATGCCGATCATCTCAGCTCCTGGAACCAAAGACAACTCAACGACTTGGTGAGGATGTCAGCAAGCTGCCGACCAGTGTCGACGAAAACTCGATGATAATTTGTCCTCCATCGACGCAGTCTCGAAGAAAGTGGAACTTCACATCGATGTGCTTGCTCCTGTCGTGGAGGACGGGGTTCTTTGCCAGCGCGATTGCTGGCTGGTTATCCACCTTGAGCGCCGGTGGCTGAGCTTGAACTCTGGTGAGTTCCGTCAGCAGCCGACACAGCCAGAACACCTGGCACGACGCCGTGGCCGTGGCCACATACTCTGCCTCACAGGTGGACAGAGCCACCATCTTCTGCTGTAGCGACTGCCAGGCGATCGGCGCTCCGCCAAGAAAGACAAGCACGTCGGAAGTGCTCCGCCGCCCATCCACATCACCCGCCATGTCCGCGTCGCTGAACGCCATGAGTCCTGACGCGCCCTCCTTGGCCTTGGGCGGCGCTTCACTGAACACCTTCAGCTGAAGCCCACCGCACTTGGGGAAGACGATTGCCCACTCCGCCGTGCCATGGACATAGCGCAATAAGCGCTTTACCGCCGTCCAGTGGTCCTCCCACGGATCCTCCATGAACCTGCTCACGTAGCCCACCGCGAACGCGATGTCCGACCGTGTGTGAGTCAGCCAGCGCAATCCCCCGACGATGCTCTGGTAGAGCATAGCATCCACCTTCATCGTGGTGCTCTACCTCGAGAGCTTCATGCGCTTCTCCATTGGCGTGGCCACAGCCTTGCAGCCCGCCATGCCGCTCGCTCGAGCAGCTTCTGCGCGTAGGCGAGCTACCCCGGCCTGATGGCATCCTCCCCGTGCCTCACCTCGACCGAGGTAGTAGGACAAGACACCCAAATCGCTCATCCGAAATCGCGCAGCCATCTCCTCCTTGAAATTGGCGATGTCCTCAGACCACGCACCGATGACAATGAGGTCGTCCACGTACACCCCGACGATGAGATGCTCCTTCCCCCTTCGATGGGTGTACAGTGCATGCTCTGTGGCGCATCTCTCGAACCCGAGCTCCGCCATGGTGGCATCGAGCTTGGCGTTTCACGCCCATGGTGCCTGAAGTAGGTCGTAGAGGGCCTTGTGCAGGTGCAGCACCTTCTTTTCCGCGCCCTTGATGACGAACCCCAGCGCCTACTTGACGTAGACCGTCTCCGCCAGGTCCCCGTTGAGGAATGCCGACTTGACGTCGAGGTGGTGAACCTGCCACTCCTTGGCAGCGGCGAGAGCAAGCAAGAGCCGCATGGACTCCATGCGCGCGACAGGGGCAAACACCTTCTCGAAGTCGATCCCCTCGCGCTGCACAAAACCGCGAGCCACGAGTCATGCTTCGTGCTTCACCACTGCGCCGTGCTCGTCCTGCTTCACCTTGAAGACCCACTTGAGTCCAATCGGTCGGCAGCCTACCGACAGATCGACCAGCTCCCAGGTCTTGTTCTCCTCATGGCCTTCATCTTCTCCAGCATCGCCTTCCGCCATACTACGTCGCGCTTCGCAACGGCGAACGTGGTCGGCTCCTCTGCACTCATCAGAAACAGAGTATGATCGTCATCGAGGGTCCTCGCCGCCAGCCTGGGCACCGTCGTATCTACCACGACGTCATCCAAGTGGCAAAACCGAACCTCCTCCACTTCATGGTATGCATCCACAAACTTCGAGACGTCCGACGGTGGTGTCACATAGTCGATGGTTGCCACGGTAGTTCTTTGAGGCGGAGTCATTCACAGTGGAGAATCTCCATCATTCGAGGCCCCCATGATTTTGGTCGAGACCCTACCCATCTCGAGGGTCAGGATCGAGCCCCACTGTCCCGCAGTCAGGTCTCCTGCTATGGTCGAGGCCCCTCGGGCGGGCGGGGCCGCGCCTCCCATGGTCGAGCCTTCCTGTCCACGGTCGTGCCCCCCGGCGCGCGGATGAGGTCGCGCCTCCCACAATCGAGCCCCTGTCAGTGGTCGAGGCCCCCTTGCGCGGACGAGGCCGCGCCTCCCGCGGTCGAGCCTGTCTATTCCCGTTCGCGCTCTCGCGGTCGAGACCGACCTCGCGATCGAGACCGCTTCTGGTCATGTGGTCGAGACGGGTCGTCTCGCAATCGAAGCCGCCCTGGCGGTCTTGGTCGCCTACCGCTCGATCATGACCAGCTAACTCCCGGTCGAAACCTCTCTGTCGAGTCGACCGAGTATGACCGAGGGTCGGTCCCCCTACTCCATGCGGACTGGATGACTCCTCCGCCGCCGGCTCTTCTACATCCATCGCCGCGGCTTCCGCGGTCCCCAACGCCTCGCCATGGCCATGGATGACCAGCTGCTTGATGACGAACGTGTCACAGAGTCCGCTGCTACCTTGCCTCATCGAAGACCACATCCCGCGACACCACCACTTTACCGCCGATTGGGTCATACAGCCGATAGGCCTTCGACTCCTTCTCGTAGATGAGGAACGCCATGCATGTGCTCCTGTCCTCCAGCTTCCCGAGGCCCGACTTGACGGTCTTTACATGACCAATATAGCCGAACGTGAGTAGGTACGAGACATTGGGCTAACGCCCGTGCCACGCCTCATATGGCGTCTTACCCTCGAGGGCTTTGGTCGGCAATCGGTTGAGGATGTGCACGGCGGTGTTGACCGCCTCTCCCTAGAATGCCGGTGGCATCCCCTTGGCCTTCATCATTGAGAATGCCATGCTGACGATGGTCTAATTCCGGCGCTCCACGATGCCATTCTGCTGCGGCGAGTAGGGTGCTGTGAGGTGTTGACCCACCCCCTCCTCGACACAGTACTCAGTGAACTCGAGTGTCGTGAACTCGCCGTCGTGGTCAGTCCGGAGTACCCGCAGCCACTTGCCACACTCTGCCTTTGCCCACGCCTTGAAGCGCTTGATGGCGTCCGCTGCGTCACTCTTGCTCGTCAGGAGCCGCAACCACATGCAGCGGCTATAGTCATCCACGAGCAGGAGGAAGTACCTCCGCCCGTCGTGTGTCGCCGGCGTGATTGGCCCGCAGAGGTCCCCATGGACCAGCTCGAGGGGTTTCACCACGCGGTACTTCGCCATCCTGGGGAACGGCAGCCGCCTCTGCTTCTTCCAGGCAGCTGTCGCAGAGCTCACCCGCGTGCTTGATCTCTGGCAGCCCAGTGACGATCTTCCCAAGCCGAACAAGAGCATCGAAGCTCAGGTGGCTAAATCGACCATGCCACAGCCACGGCTCCTGTGTGCACGCCACCGCCAAGCACACAGGATGCTCCACCTTCAAATTGAGAAGATAGAGACAGTTCTTGGAGTGCGTTACCTTGGCGAGAAGACACTGCTCCTTGTCCCTGATTCATAGTACGCCATCTCCAATCAGCACCTCCGCCCCGCGCTCGTCAAGCTGGCCCACACTGACGATGCTCTAGTGGAGCTGGGGAATGAAGTACACGTCTGTCAACCCGCGCTGCTCCCCGTTCCGGCAACAGAAAACGACCGTGCCTTGGCCTCGGATATCCACCTTGGACCCATCCCCGAACTTGACCGTACCGGTCTTATTCGTGTCGAGGTCAGTGAAGGCGGTGCGACAGCCAGTCATATGGTTGCTTGCGTCGGAGTCGAGGTACCACCGCTGCTCCTTCTCGTTGCCGACTGCGCCCAGATGTGCCTGCGCCCGTGGCTCATTAAGTTTGACGACCTGCAGTGCAGTCCTCTGCTCCGCCTCCGTCTCTCCTGCTTCGCCTTTCTGCAGAGCGCAGTACTCACCCATCAAGAGCGCCTGCTCGTCGTCGCTGTCGTCCTGAGCCATGTGCGCCTCCTCCTTCTCCTTCCTCTCCAGGCACCCGCGTGCCCAGTGCCCCACCTAGTTGCACTTCCGGCAAGCGTTGAGGGCGACGGTCTTCTTCTTGCCCTTCTTCTTGTCCGCCGAAACCTTCCCCTGCTTCTTGCCGCTGTTGCCGCCGCGGTCACCACCGCCGCGACTAGAGCCTTCCCCGGACCAGCGCTTCTCCTTCTTCTGTGCTGTCCACTCCTTCTCAGTCAGCATCAGCTTGGGTTTTTCCTTCTCCGACGGCGAAAGTCCGCGACTCTCCACCACCCGCAGCTGCCCTGCCACATTCTCGAGGGACAACATGGAGATGTCCAACATTGTCTCGATGGACATGGCGAGCTACGAGTACTTTGGAGGCACTACGCACAGCAACTTGCTGACGAGGTCCTCGTCTTCCACGGGTTTGCCATAGGTGGCGAGCCGGCTCGCCAGTGACCGAAGACGAAGCACGAAGTCCTCTATCGATTCCCCGGACTTGAATAAGATGTCATTGAGCTCCCGGCGCAGCTGTTGAACCTTGGCCCGCTTGGCTCGATCCGAGCCTACACAGAGCGACTCTAGCATCTCCCACGCCTCCTTCGCCGTCTTCTTCTGGCCGAACGCCTCATGGAACTCGCTCGGCGTGGAAGCCATGAGCGCCCCCATGACGCCCACCTCCACCTCCTCGCCGGCATTGCTGACCTCCACGGCCTCCCACCACCTCCGAGCACGGAACTTTCACTTCATCTGGATAGTCCACTTGCTGTAGTTTGTGCGGGTGAGCATCGGCCAGGAGTTGCTCCCGCCATACTCCCACACCACGCGCACCTCAACCGGCTGCGCCACCAACTGGATCTGCCTCTCCGCATCTCCGCCGCTGCCCTGAAGCGCTCCGGTGGCATCCGCCATCGCTGGCTGCTAAGCTTGACGATGTGTACTACTCCGATACCACGTGTTGGCGCTAGAACCTAGCACCGACGAGGATGAGCAGCACCTGCTCGACCCCCCCTCGAGTTCCTCCCTGAACCAAGGAAGAAGATGAACCGAGCTCCCAAACTCACACACACACAGCACACCCTCTGCTCCTGCGTTGGCTGAAGACAGAGCCTGAATATGGTGGCAAAGAAACTGCCCTTTCCATTGCATTGAATAGAATTTATATGCAAGCCTCTACCTACTACAAGGTACAAAGGGATATGGCTGTCGACCCCTCAACTACTCCTAGTACTTTCTTACATCAGCCTACTGCTACCATGCTGCTACAGTACTAAAGATGGCCTAATGCCATACTACTACAGAGGGCAAGGACATAGTCACCCACGACTATGAGCAGATCTCTACTTATCTCTGACCATCCTACGAAAAGGATGATGGGACAACAGCAAATTATATCTAATAGAATGCACGTTGACATCAAAGTAATCCATCGCGTTATATGCATGTGTTGAAGACAACTAACCAGGATGTCGTCTGAACTACCGGAAGAAAAAATTCCCCAAAGGTTGTCCATAATTTTCCGCTCCTCGTCACGAAACATGTCCTAAAATGAGAAGTAAATAGTTTCAGATTGCAGTACACTGTGACTGAGTAATAAAACCGTGAAATTCGTCGCCCACAAAAATAGAAAATCCACCTGTAATTGATTTAAAGTAAATCAAATGCCAACAACAACAACTAACCTTGCTGTTTATTGGGCTATCTTCAATGGAAACACCCAACTCAGCCGCGTACTCCTCGCCGAACCTATCTATTTCATCTCGTACCTTCTTGGCCCAGTCCGTCGTCTACAATACAGCACAACAATGCTAACATATATTAGACTGTTTATTAGAGCAAGAGAGCAGAGCAATTGGATCAGCTCCAACATACAGATGATGGAACAAGTAAATAGAGTTTTCAATTCATTACGCTGTCATCCTCGTCGGGTGCTGGCTCACATGACCGACCGGCGGTGCAGCGGGACACAACAGGGTGGAGGCGAGCCGTCGCCGTCGCCGTCTGCAGATTCAGCTGGCCGCACGAGAACCGCAACAAGGGTTTCCTTCCCAAGTTGCTGAGAGACCTGAGGGTGGCCAAAGCTGCACGACTCGGTGGTCGAGGGAGGAGATCGACGCCCATCTTCTTTGGGACACGGAGGCGGCGGCGGTCGCTGACGACGGGATGAACGGTCCACGACGGTGACTTTGTCCCTGGCAGGTACAAGTAGTCAATCAATGGCGTAGCCGCATGGCCCGCGTCCAACTGTACGGCCGCCAGGTGCAGCCCACCGACACGGACTTGGTAGGCTTTGATGGCCCGTGGCCCGTGGCCAACTGATTGTCCGTTAATCCTCGTCTCTTCTTTTCTTTTTCCTTTTTATATTTAAAAAAGACTTGCTCAAAAAAAATTAAAAGAGGCTTTTAGTATGTTATACATTTCTTTCTGTTTGTTAGAGTACTATAACAGCAGTATATTGTATAAGTATAATTTTTCTTTTTTTGAGCATGATAATTTTTTTATGCTTTTTGCGTGGGAGGATAACTAGTCAACTACTATGGTTTGCTAAAGGTACAGTGGCAATTGCTAAAAGCTAAAGGTAAACAGAAGTGGATGGAGTCAGCCGATGATGGGGACTTTGCGGCTCGGAGTTTTCCAAGAAACCAAGGAGTCGAATCATCATTTCTATTGACCCTGCGCTTGCCTTTTGTTGTCGTGATTGAGAAAGAAAAGATTGATGGTCTTATAAGCTCCATGAGTTTCTTATCAACACCTCAACATAGGTACATATATTGTTCTAAACGCAGTAATATGCATATATACAAACTTAAAAAAAAAAGAGTATATGAGCCCTTTATACAATATAGGTGAAACTAGCTAGCTATTACTCTACTACTAGTACTTTTGCTATGAGTTTTCTCTGGTGCTCTTTTCCGGCGACTCATCATGAGCGTGACGAAGGATTCTGTAGCTTCCATGCCTTTACAGATCGTCGGCATCACAATCTGTGAAACAAATATGAAAATTATTGAGGAATTGAAGAAAATAAACGTGCATGACTAATGAATAAAATTTAAGCAACGAGGAAATTCTGGAAATTCCTAGCTCTTGTTGAATAAGTACGTACCTTGTATGTATTCATTTCTGTTGGAGCGTTCCGGATGCCCTCTTCAAGCTCACGCATCCGTCGGTCATACACGCGGTACATGTTCTTCACATCACAGTTGAAAGCGTACTCGGACAGGCTCTCTTTTGGGTGTTTCTGGCAAAGACCTTCGAGAGCAGCTTGGAGAAGGATGTGGGCAACAGAAGCCAGCCCTCTAAGGGCGCCAAGGAACAATGTCACAGTCTCTTTGCTGACAGTGTTGTTGAACGTGTCATCTGCAGTTTGTACAAAGATTTGCACGTAGTCGCCGAGAGTCCTGTGCGCTGTGTCCCTGGAGATTTGCACGTAGTTTGTCCCTGAATTTTATGGCTAAGTTGCATTGATTATGGTATATATATATGTTTCCGGACTAGCTAGTAGCCAGATACACGTACGGATCGGAGTACTTGTGACGAGCCGCGAGCGAGCCCCACCGGACGCACAGCATTCAGGAGATCAATTTGGAGGAACCCAATCCTTGCTTTTGTTTGTTTGTGTGTTGTTGCATGGCCTTGTTTTTTTTTTTTATCTTCATTTCAGAACTCAGAATTCCCGGCCTAGGTGGGTCCTCCTGTGTTCTGCACTCCTGGCGGGTCCTTGTGCAGAGCGTGTAGCAAAAATCCAAAAAGTGATGGCAGCAGAAGCCGCACCGGCGCAGGCACAAAGAGAGAGAAAAGCCGCGTGCCGTTTGGTGTAGCGATCGCCCCTGCGGACGGCGGATCGCCCGGCGTGTCGCTCGCTGCGGCGCGCGTGTGGGAAGGTGTGACGGCCGGCGTTGGATTTTGTGTGCGCGCGCCTGGATGGAGATTAGTACCGGCTGCGCTTGCCTATCCATCTCCGGCTCTCGTTCTCTTAATGATGAAAAACAAGGTGCAGGCAGCCTAATTAGCCTGATATTACATATTATTAGTAGTAAAAAACTATAGATCCGCTTTTACTATTAAAAACAGCAAACCAAATATGCATTTTTATCCATGAAGCCGGGCCTGGTCCCACAGCCGGCTAAGATGATGAGTTGCAAAGTTGCATGCATGAGCTGGGTGTTGCAAAGTACAGCCCTCTGTGTCTTTTGTGGGATTTGCAATTGCAATGTGGGGCTAGCACAACGGCAACGGCAGGCAGGAGGACAGCTGGGTCTCGGCCGGATGAGCTGAACCGTAAGTGCCGTGCCGGCCCTGGGGCAGCGCGAGAGAGGGCGCCAACCGCTCATTGTTAAAAGTGCATTGTTCACCCATACAAGATAGCTAGCACCCGCAATATTACCGTATCTTTTTTCTTTAATTGTCAATTCCATGCTAATTTGAAATAGTCATATAGCCGGAGCAGCAATGCATCTGGCTTTTAAGGATTTTTGTGTCGTTGGTTTCTAAAATAGAAAGTCTGAATTGATTATGAAATATATTTCATAATAAACTTGTTCGAAACATAGTTGTTCATAATATTCACTATAAACTCGATCAGATCAGAGGCAAACTAGTTTGATTTGCATGCAACCTATAATTGTATTCCTTTTGTGAACGGAGGGTTTACATATTTTTCTCTATTCATAAAATATTATACTTTGACGAACCACAAGCAACTCGCCCAGCTAAAGCAAAGAGAGAAGAAAGAGCTGCGACGAGCTCTCCAAGTATTGGGAGAAAAAGTCAAAGTGCTATATCAGGAGATATATCAATTTTTTAAGATAGACATTGATGCGATGTGACCACTAGGCCGTTTCCGGAAATTTGTTTCAGGCCTTGTTTAGTTTCTACAGAATTAGCGCTATAAAAAAAAATTCTCATCACATCAAAATACCGGCACATGTATGGAGTACTAAATATAGATTAAATTAAAAACTAATTACTTAATTTGGTTATACTTTGCGAGACGAATATTTTAAACCTAATTAGTTAAAATATAGATAATTTTTATCAAATACAAACAAAATACTACAATGCACTACAGTGTGCTACAGTGAATTGGCGAGTGCCAATTCAGGCCAACTAAACAAGGCCTCACTCTTTTTTCTTCATCCGAACTTAATTAATTAATAAACCTCAAATGTTTATAAAACTTAGTTATATAATAGTCTGTTTTAAATTATAGTTCGTTTGACTTTTTTATCTCAAGTTTGACCACTCATCTTATTTAAAAATTTATTCTAAATATTATTTCTTTTGTTATAGCTTACTTTATTCAAAAAAAGATATTCGAGAATGACCTAAATGTGACTATGTTTACTTAAATTTTATGAATAAGATGAGTGGTCAAATTTGAGGTAAAAAAAGTGAAACGAACTACAATTTAAAATAGAGAGTATTTTATATGAACAAATAACTCACCGGTGTCAATTTTGTCTTTTGGATGTACTCGTATACTTGAGTGTGCGTATTTGTAAGACACTGTGTTTCAAAAAATAAAAATATAATGTGCATAAAAAATAAGGTTGCCGGTTGCATGCAAAGGCAAAAGATTACTTAGAGCAACTTCAGCCCACCTCTAAACGGACCCTCTATTTCAAATTTAGTGATTTGATCTAAAAAAATCCACTCCAATGCACCATCTACTTGGACTCCCATTTTAAGAGACATGTTAAAATTTAGTTTCAGCCCCCCAGCTACAGGAGGCTCCTATCCCCTCCCCACGACGTACCCGACCCGTCCGCGGTCGGTCCTTCACCGCCGCCAGCCTGCCACCGCTCCTCCACCGCCGTCACCCCATCGCACCTCTTCCCGCACGCGGCCGCACCTCGCTCCTCTCTCCCGCCGCCGCTCCTCCACCGCGGAAGCTTCTCCCCACCCCGCCGGTCACCGCTGAAAGTCCCTACGTTGGTTTTGATAATTGAGTGACAACTTAGGTGGACTAATGTGTTTATGCTGAGATACACAGGATTAGTCCACAGGTACATGTGTGTGAGCAATATATACCGTGTGGAGGAAATGGCTTGGAGATGTTGTGAGGCTCAACACATGTAATGATGAAGGAGTTCATTGAATATGAGACATGACACGGAGTCATGTGACCTAAGCATGGTGAAGATCAAGATGAGGCTTGGCTCGAAGGACCGGTTGCAAGTGTGAAGGGCAAGTTGAGGTTGGAAGCAAAGGACTGTGAGACGGTGAAGCTTGGGCAAGACTTGGCACCGATGGACCGACGCAACGAAGAAGAGCAAGTGAGGTCAAGAACGATGGACCAAGATAGTCATATGATGATGTGAAGTGTATCATATCATTTGTTGATCGTGTCGTGCATGCGGTGCATTGGCACACTGGAGGTGATGGTGGAAATAAAGATGCAAGGCAAAGGTATAACTTAGGGCATTTCATTTCACCGATCATGAGGTGTGTAGAGAAGTTGATGACCGGATTTAGGATTGATAGGCCGTACTATCAAGAGGGGCAAATGAGTTTGCATATCGGTCATCTAGTGCCACTTGAGCAATCTAACATTGTGATGTTGCTAGGATCGAGTGGCGTTGTGAGATCAAGAGAAAATCCTTTGAAAATGTTTTTAAAATGCTAACACATAAGCACATGGTGATGTACACTTGGTGGTGTTGACACATTTGCAAAGGAGAAGAAGTTAGAGAAGGTTCGACGAACTCTTATGAGAAAAGAGAGACAATGGCTCTTGGGTTGGAAAAATGCTCTGATCTATTGTGAATTGGATCAAGTGGCTATATGTGTTGTGTAGCCCTCTAAGTAAGCTTTCCAACGAATCCAAGACCATCAAAAACGGAGTTCGGAGCTAAGAGATATGCCCAATTTAGCATGGGGTGGTCTGCTGCTCAGAGACGTTGGACGCGTCCATAGAGGAGCGTCGGACGCATCCAACACGTTGAACGGAGCGACGGACACATCCAGCGCTGGACGCAACTCAGTGAGCACCGGCGGTTTGGAGTGAGAGTCGGACGCTGGGAGGCCGCGTCCAACGGTGTGCGTCGGACGCGTTCGGCGGTGTCCAACGGTCGGATTTTTAAATGCTCTTGATTTTGTATAGCGTCGGACGCGTCCTGCGATGTGTGTTGGACGCGTCCAATGTGTGTATTTTGGGCAGTTCACAGGAGGCTTGGCGCAAGAATTTGTATAGCGTCGGACGTGACGCAGGGCGTTGGACTGTCCAACGCTCCCGAAAAGCTGTGTAACGGCTAGTTTGAGAGAGCAACGGCTCTATTTCATGTTGGGGCTATAAATAGCACCCTTGGCCGGGTGTGGCTAAGAGTGGAACACACAAGGGCCTTGGTGGCTTGCTTTGTGGTTCTTGGAAGCCCTCTAACTCACACATACTTGATTGAGATCATTGGAGAGTGTGAGTGAGCGATTCTAGTGCGATTGCTTTGAGAGATAGCATCAAGTAGCACTAGGTGTTCATGTTGCAAGCTTGCGAACTTGTTACTCTTGGAGGTTGCCACCTCCTAGCTTGGTGGCTAGAGACTTCGTGAGGCACGTAACGGAGATTGTGCGGTGCTCCGAAGGTCGATTTGTGAGAGGTTGGTGCTCACCTCGCGGGGATCGCGAGGAGTAACGCTAGTGGATTGCTCGTGTTATTGAGTTACCTCACTCAACACAGCGGGGTCTTGTTGTGCTCTTGAGAGAGCTTACCTTGCGAGGCAATTGGCTTGCGAGTCATACCAAATAACCAATTGTGTGTGGGTTCGCTCGCGGTTCCCTTGCGAGGCAAGTGGCTTGCGAGTCACACCGGAGGAACCACAAAGGTGGTGGTCAACACAATTGGACGTAGCTTGGTGGTAACCAAGTGAACCAGGTGAAAAATCGTCGTGTCATCTTGTTCCACACTTTGCGATATTTTGCATTCCTCTTCACAAGCTTGTATTTACATTATTATGTTTATATATATCTTGCTTGTGTAGTTGCTCTTGTATTTAGATAGCTTGTGAAGCTTTCTAATTGCCTTCTTGCTTGTGTAGCTAGAAGTTTTTCTTTCACTTTGCTTAGTTTATGTAGCTAAGTAAATTGAGCTCTTAGGTTCGTCTTGGATAGCCTTGTCCTTGAGCACCTAGTGAGCTTAGGTTGGCTTTGTGCTTTTGCTCACTAGAATTGTGTAGGTGCACACCCGCTTGTCAAAGTACTAGTTGCTTAGGTTTGTGTGACCTTGCAAGCTAGTATTGTTTAGTTGTGCACTAGCTAGATTGGCACCTTGAATTCTTGCTTAGCATCATTTCAAGGTGCATCTAGAGTCATAGTTAGAGGGGTAAAGTCTTGGCTAGACCGTTTAGTTTAATTTCGTAATTATTTCGGTTAGCCGGTGTGATAAGTTTTAGAAAAGACTATTCACCCCCTCTAGTCCATCTCGACCTTACACGTGGTATCAGAGCTAGGTCTCTTATTTTAGTGGTCTTAACCGGCCCGAGAGGATGGTAACTAGAGGGTTTGATGATGCTTGTCTATGTGACACACATATTTTTGATGGCACACACTTTGCATGGTGGAAACACCATATGCTTGATCATTTTTGTGCCATGGGCCCTAAGGCTTGGTGGGTTGTCACAAATGGTCTCACCCATGTGTTGGACAAAGAGAACCTCACCAAAGCTCAAAAGGATCTGTATACACTTGATTCAAATGCTCTCTTGTATCTAATCAAATCTTTGAGCTTTGATGTGTTTGATAAGGTTTACACTAGGGTGTCCGCACATATGTTGTGGGAGAACATCAAGCATACCTATGGCGATGCCTCCACATGGGATGATGGGAAGTACAAGGAGGTTGAGGCCAAGGTGATGGCACATGAGGGTGTTGAGCATGACCACAACAAGATTGTTGTGGAGGATTGCTCCACCTTATGGTCAAGTGATTATGATGATCTATCTACCCCAAGATCACTTGACAAGTTGGATGATGATGCCTCAAGTGATGCAAGTGATGACTTTACCCCAAGCACACTTGATGGTGATAATGGTTCATGCTCCATTTATGATGCTACAACAAGCTCTCCTACATCATCATATTGCTTCATGTCACAAGGTGACACCAAGGTATCAAGTTGCAATGTGATTGATCATGCTTCATATGATGATCTTGTTAGTAGACTTGCTAGCGTAACCATGTCTTTAGAAAATGAGAAAGCTAAATCAATAAAATTGGAAAATAAAAACTTATTTCTAAAGACAACATGTGAACAATAAAAGCATGTACTTTATGTTAATACTTGTTCACATGATGTGCTAAAAATAGCTCACGAGGAACTTAGTGTTACTCATGATAACTTGTTGCAAGAACATGCTTTACCCACTAATAAGTTTTCAAATGAAAATATTAAAACTAGTGAGAGCTCATCACATGGGTCAATTGATCAATCACATATTGTTGCTAACCCTTGTGATGTAGGCAAGAAGCATTTATCCACCTCGTGTGATAATTTATTATCTATGCCATATTCATCGCATTTAGATGCTTGTTCTTCCTCTATGTCTTGTGAGACTAACCTTTTGAAGGAGAACAATGAGCTCAAAAAGAAAGTGGAGAAATTGAGCAACAAATTAGAGAGGTGCGACAACTCCAAGGTCCTTTTTAGAAAATTGTTGAGGAATCCAAGAAGCCTCAATGACAAGAGTGGACTTGGTTACAAAAAGAAGAAGGTGACCAAAGGAGCAAGAAAGTTGACAATGAAGATAAAGAGGCAAGAAGAGGAGAAGTTATCTCATTTCATATGCTATCTATGCCATGAAACGGGACATCTTGCAAATGCTTGCCCAACTCAAGAAAAGCCACAAGTTAAGCAAGAAAAGAAGCCCCAAGATCAAGTCAAGATCAACCATGAAGAAAATTTTGATGACTTGAAGATGGAGAAGAAAACAAGAAGGGGTGGAAGAGCTTATGCAAGGCATCCAACTCATATCCATGATGCCAACAAGATGATGATGAGCAAGACTCAAGAGAAGAGAAATTTGGCTCACATAAGTGCTTTGAATGTGGAAATATGGGACACTTTGCCTCGGGGTGTCCTACCAAGCTTGAGAAGAAGGCTGAAGCAACTCATGAGAGGCAAGGTAATGGGAAGCATCACATGAGCAAGGAAGAAAAGGCTCAACCAAAGAGAAGATGCTACTCATGCCGGGAAAGGGGACACATGGCTCATTCATGTCCCCTAGGTAACACTTCTAAGCCTATTTCAATTCATAGAAAAGATATGCTTAGGAAGGATGGTAATGGTACCTCTACGGTTGCTATTGCAAAACATCTCACTACAAATACTAAGGCATTGCCTAAGTATTTGCTTCTAACTTGAGAGGACCCAAATTAGTTTGGGTACCATCAAAAAATGGATGATTGTTTGTAGGTACCATGGCATTGGAGACTTGATTCAATTGATTATCATTTGATTGAGTCAAGTATTCAAGCTTAGTGCTTATCTCAACCCAATGTCAAGTCATGATAAGTGAAGTCCAAATGTGCTACAATATGCAAGTGCTATAATTCAAGTTGTGGTGATTTTATGATTTAGTTGATGGCTTGCAAATATTTGAGTAGAAGCTTGCTATTAATAATCATGAACTATCAATCTATATCTTTAGTTGGTCTAATTCTATTTGGGTGCATATGAGTTGATTGAATTTGATATATATCCATATGATTGCTCGCTATAAGGTGTTTGAATGGATTTAATGCCTAGTAGTCAAATTTGAATTGATTTGGATGGATATGTTTATAAGATTATTTTGAGTAAGTGGTATGAATGGATCTATGTCTTGTGTTGGTATTCAAATAAGTTAAAATCAAGTTTGATTCACTTTTGAGAAAGCATAGCTCAATTGCTTAAATCTCTCCATTATTCAAAATCTGAGCTAGCTGTGAAGATATCCATGTTTGATCAATAAAATATATTTGTATTGGCTTGAAATTTGGCATAAATGCTTCTCACTTATGATACAATATGCTGTACAAAATTCATGAGCATTGAATAAGAATTGCTATGGTTTTGGAGTAGTTCTTCTCAGCCTCAGTGCAGCAGTTTTTAGCATGTAGCAGTGTGGGAAAATATGAAATCTGATAGCAATCTAGAAGGTCAATGAAGCTCCAATTTTTACAGCTACTATAAGACTTAGTGTTGCACATCTCCACCAAATTTTATAGTATTTGGATCTGTACAATGGGAGATATGAATTATTCTTTGAAGGGTACAGAATATGACAGAAAAGTGACAAACATTGGATAATTCAAGAGTCACTTAAATTGAAAGGTCCTCAAGTTGGAATAATGATTACAAGTGGTTGAGGAACCTATATTTGGTTTTGATCTAATGTGAGCATGACAAGAAATGAGTACAAGGTCAATTTATTGTAGAGTGTATTTATTACACCATTTGGTACTCAAATTGAAGATCAAGATCAGGAGCAAGAGCAAGATAAAAGTTTAAGTTCTAGTTATAATTAAAGATCTCTTGGAAGAAAGAAAAGGACTTAAAGAAGAATTGAAGAATACTCATCATATTAAGTCCATGGATCAATCAAAGAAAGGCAACTCAAGTGAGTGTCAAGGTTAATTCTTGGAGAGAGGTCACTTCTCCCTAGATAGGGGCTTGCCGCCCATAAGTGGATAAACCAAGTGGTATACTTGGAAGGCTAACATGGAAGTGGTGATCTAAGGATTGTTGGAGATGCTCATCAAGAAAGCAAGCAACACCCAATAGAGAGCAATACATGACAAATCAAGTGATATTATAAGTGGTAATCTCTCATCATGCAAGCAAAGATCAAAATAAGAAGCAAGCCAACCACAACAAGAAGAGTGCACTTGATCATTGGTGGTTCTCATTTTCATTTGGATGAAGCATGGAATCTTATTTGTATCTATTGGCTTCATCAAGCTTATAATTGGACTTCACATTGCTATTGGAGTAATAAAATTAGAATCAAATGACCATCCTCTACTCCAAGATAGCAAAGGTATCATTGTAATGTGCATGATCATATCATTCCTTACTAGTATGCGGTTAGTGCATATAGTACATTCTTATTAGGATCATGCATAACAAACGAAATGTTTCAATTCATAGTCTACCACTATTACTTGATTTGTTATTTGATCTAGTGGTATGGATATGGATTTGTTCATGAGCTAATGAACCAAGTACTTGCACTACTTTGAATTGCATATAAGTGACAAGTACAACATTGGCAAGATAACCCTTCTAGTGAGGTGTGAAGAAGCTTGTCATTGGTTCAAATCGGACTTGAAAGCTTATAGGCAAAATATTTTAGTTCAAGTCAATAAGAAAGAAGCTCATGAAGATGTCAAAAGTTCAAGAATTGGTTATAATTGACAAATCCAATAAGTGGAGACCATAATGTTAGTTCTTGCAAGATATATCTAGATTATCACATACCTACACATGGAATACAAGGAATTCATATATGTGGTATCTAGTACATCAAAATGGTGGTTCCACAAGTGATCCTCAACTTTAAGTGATCAATTCAAATCAAGAAAGCTGCCCTCACCTATAAGTTGGTTGACCCATGCTTTGACATAGGGGGAGTTGCCCCAACTCATTGGAATCAAGGTCAAAAACCCTACAAGTAATCTACATGTGGTAATTCTAAGTGGTTTCATGCAACTACATGTGGTATTTACAAGTGGTGTCATTCCAATATATGGTGTGTCCATCAAAATTGAAGATTCAAGAATCAACCATCAACCCTTAATTCCAACACTTTGCATCAAGTTCACTTTCAAGTGGTTTTGGAATACCTTTATGGTGATTGATGACAAAGGGGGAGAGAAATGTACAAAGATATGCAAGAGGCATATTATAGAAATAGGAAGAGAAATGTACATTGGATCAAGATGGAGAGAAGACAATGGACATGGACCAAGAGGGAGCAACATTGAAGAATGGAAGGGGATCAAGAATTCTTGGAAAAGAAAAGCACACAAGTAGGGGGAGCAAGCTCATGAACTTGGTTGATTGCATTTGACATGTGCATATTCATGTGCTTGCTTGCATTTGCATAAGTTTTTAAATTTAATATGCAATGCTTGTGTGGTGTATGCTAGTCATAGAACTTGATTGATGATTTGATAACTAGCATGCATAGGATGGTTTAGCTAGATCCATGTGCTCTTTCATGTGGTACTAGAACCTT
>CM041630.1:67258804-67297069 GCA_023333625.1 Bothriochloa decipiens
AACCATGATGCTAAGGAAGAACTCAATGGTGCAACTCCGATTGGTATATCACGCTTCAAAGGTTTATCCTATACATCTTAGCATCACTTAGTAGTGCTAACTCTCCCAAAATTTCCATATTTATGCATGTGTGCAAGCTTGAATTCAAATCATTGAAGCACACATGTAGGGGGAGATATCACCACCATGTTGACTTTGTGGTACTTATTCAAATCATAACATTAAGCTTAAATGTTGGATAAGTGGCATAAAGTCTAAAAATTCATAATTTCCATATCTTTGTAGAGTTGTCATCAATTACTAAAAAGGGAGAGATTGAAAGTCCCTACGTTGGTAATGACAATTGAGTGACAACTTTAGGTGGACTAATGTGTTTATGTTGAGATACACATGATTAGTCCACAGGTACATGTGTGTGAGCAACATATGCCATGTGGAGGAAATGGCTTGGAGATGTTGTGAGGCTCAACACATGTAATGATGAAGGAGCTCATTGAATATGAGACATGACAACTTAGAAGTTGCAACTTGTTGGTACGAGTATCCTATTAATCCTATTAAGCCCAGGGCCGGGTGTTACATACTCACCCCCTTAGAAGACCGACGTCCTCGTCGGTCAACCCCAGGACAGGAACATCTCCTATTGGCCACGTCTGTGTGTCCAGTGCCAGCGCATGTGTCATGCTGTGTGACCACTCCGGATCCACACCAGCCATGCACACCATGTCTGCACAACTGACACACGCGCCCGTGAAACCGCAAGGGTCGGTTCCGATACCATTTGTAACGTCCCGCCTCCTCGAGGCCAGGCCCGCTTACGTCTGGCTGCTTATTTAGGACATAGACTGCCCTCACAGACCAACACTAGTCTTTTCTGCGTACTTTGTCCTCACTCGTGCGCACCCGGGAAGACTTCTCGGTCGGTCACCCATCTCTAAATTGCTCCATGCCAAGCACGCTTAACCTCGAAGTTCTTTAGTGATGAGCTTCCGAAAAAGAAGTTGCAACTTGTTGGTATGAGGATCCTATTAATCCTATTAAGCCCTAGGCCGGGTGTTACCGGAAAAGTTGAGGCTTCGAAGCGAAGGAGCGAGCGATGGTGAAGCTTGGGCAAGACTTGGCGCCAATGGACCGACACAACAGAGAAGAGCAAGTGAGGTCAAGATCGATGGACCAAGATAGTCATATGATGATGTGAAGTGTATCATATCATTTGTTGATCGTGTCGTGCATGCGGTGCATTGGCACATTGGAGTGATGGTGGAAATGAAGATGCAAGGCAAAGGTATAACCTAGGGCATTTTATTTCATGGGTCATGAGGTGTGTAGAGAAGTTGATGACCGGATTTAGGATTGATAGGCCGTACTATCAAGAGGTGCAAATGAGTTTGCATATCAGTCATCTAGTGTCACTTGAGCGATCTAACATTGCGATGTTGCTAGGATCAAGTGGTGTTGTGAGATAAAGAGAAAATCCTTTAAAAATGTTTTGAAAATGCTAACACACAAGCACATGGTGATGTACACTTGGTGCTGTTGGTCATTTGCAAAGGAGAAGAAGTTGAAAAAGGTTCGACGAACTCTTGTGAGAAAAGAGAGATGATGGCTCTTGGGTTGGAAAACTGCTTTGATCTATTGTGAATTGGATCTAGTGGCTATGTGTGTTGTGTAGCCCTCTAAGTAAGCTTTCTAATGAATCCAAGATCATCAAAAACAGAGTTCGGAGCTAAGAGATATGCCCGGTTTAGCGCGGGGTGGTCTGCTGCTCAAAGAGCGTTGGACGCGTCCATAGAGCAGCGTCGGACGCGTCCAACACGTTGAACGGAGCGCCGGACGCGTCCGTCGAGCGCCGGACGCAACTCAGTGAGCACCGGCAGTTTGGAGTGAGCGTCGGACGCCGGGAGGCCGCGTCCAACGGTGTGCGTCGGATGCGTCCGGCGGTGTCCAACGGTCAGATTTTTAAACGCTCATGATTTTGTATAGCGTCGGACATGTCCTGCGATGTGCGTTGGACGCGTCCAACGTGTGTATTTCGAGTAGTTCACATGGAGGCTTGGCGCACAAATTTGTATAGCATCGGGCGCGTCCAACGCATGGCGTTGGACGCGTCCAACGCTCCCAAAAAGCTGTGTAACGGGTAGTTTGAGAGAGCAACGACTCTATTTCGTGTTGGGGCTATAAATAGCACCCTTGGCCGGGTGTGGCCGAGAGCAGAGCACACAAGGGCCTTTGTGGCTTGCTTTGTGGTACTTGGAAGCCCTCTAACTCACACATACTTGATTGAGATCATTGGAGAGTGTGAGTGAGCGATTCTAGTGCGATTGCTTTGAGAGATAGCATTAAGTGGCACTAGGTGTTCGTGTTGCAAGCTTGCGAGCTTATTACTCTTGGAGGTTGCCACCTCCTAGACGGCTTGGTGGCTGGAGACTTCGTGAGGCACGCAACGGAGATTGTGCGGTGCTCCGAAGATCGATTTTTGAGAGGTTGGTGCTCACCTCACGGGGATCGCGAAGACTAACGCTAGTGGATTGCTTGTGTCATTGAGTTACCTCACTCAACACAGCGGGGTCTTGCGGTGCTCTTGAGAGAGCTTGCCTTGCGAGGCAATTGGCTTGCGAGTCGTACCAAAGATTCAATTGTGTGTGGGTTCGCTCGCGGTTCCCTTGCAAGGCAAGTGGCTTGCGAGTCACACCGGAGGAACCACAAGGGTGGTGGTTGACACAACTAAACGTAACTTGGTGGAAACCAAGTGAACCAGGTGAAAAATCGCTATGTCATCTTGTTCCACACTTTAGCTCATACTGGTGCTCTGTTGTCCAAAGTAGTCCGGAACTGAACCCTTTTCTTGGACCTATGTTATTTCTCTTCGAAGATTGAATTGTCTATCCTGCTCTCCAATATTATGGATAAATATTGAAGTGAGTTCTACAGTAGTATTTATGTTCAACAATATGCCCTACAGTCCTACACAAATGGAATGGAAGTCGTGTGATATGGATGCACATGTTTGCCTTGTCAGGATTGGGATTTTTTCGACCTGTAAAATGGAAGCTGTCATCATATTAAGTCACTTGATTCCAGTATCTGAAACTCTGGTTGGAATTGTTCAGGAGTGCTCATCTCAATATTAATAGATAACCGCTTTGCTAATTATCTGTTTTGTTTTCAAGTCATGCACATGATTCATTAAGTACTAAGAAACATCGACAAAGTCACATATAGTTTCAGGTTGGACCAATCGGCCTGCAACTAAACAGTCCACAATAAAATGGTCTGCTAAAACAGAATGTGGAATGATGAACAATAGACTCAGTTTGTTCCTGTATCAAATTGGATATTAAACTTGACTTTTCAAAAACAAAATGTATGTAACCGTAATACTGTATTGCCTTATTTGTGCCTTGTTTGTCAATCACATGATTTTGCTAGTATACATGGTCTGTGTCTTAAGCATGAATCATTTACTGCAAGTATCAATTTCATGAGCTATATTTGTATTAACTTTTGAAACAATTTTCTGCAGACCATGGACAGGAACAGGACCGGCTACCGTGACACTTTCCCTGTCTGTTCTTCTGCCGCCGCCCACAACGACGAGGACTACGGACAATGATCAAAGGGCATATGTGAAGGCGAAGAGAGCGATGATTGCGAAGGCGATGAGTGCTAGTGTAGGCGAGACTGCTAGTGGCGAGAGTGGAGTCTAGGTTTGCTGAGAGTCACTTATGTCAAGATTCTTGCTGTTCATTTCATTTTACTTTTGGTTGCTTTGAATTGTAAGAAACATTCTTTCAGGCTATCTTACTGAGCACAGGAATTACTAAATGGCTTATTTCATTTCTACTGAATGGCTTCAATATTTTCAGTTCCTCTGTATTGCTTTGGAGGTGATCTTGCACTGCATGTTTGTGTAATGCAACTTGAGCAGTACTAATTAGCTGCTGATGGATGATGTGATGATCGTCTTTCTGTACCAGTACCAGGACCAGCTTTAGCATTAGTACGACAGGCCTGTTTGCTCTGAATCTTATCGTCGCTGTAATGTAAAGCTGGAATGTTTTACTCGAATGTTATTGAAATCTCCAAGTTGCTGGAATGTTTTACTGAATATTCAGAGCTTTTCACAACAAGCATAATGATACTGAATTGGTCTCTTGCAATATCAGTCTTGTAACAAACAGGCTTGTAGGACTGTTTTTGCTCTGAAATCCGGCTTGCCCAACAAACAGTGTGATTATATTTCAGTGCTCCTGTAGGTCATCTAGAGTTCTCGACCACAGGTTATACTATGTGACAAATAGACCCATAAACATTGTGATTATATTTTAGTGCTCCTGTAGGTCCTTCCTCTTATTCAGAAGGTTGTATCACTCGAAACTGAACAATGAATCTAAAGTAACAGCTATTAATAGACAAGGTACTGTGAAAATAGTCAGACACAAAATTGGGATAAAGGGTGGGCCACTTCCACGCCACAGAAAGAAGAAACAATGGCCACTTCCATGCCACAGAAAGAACTAGGAGACTAAAAAAGGCACAGGGAACAGGCTAATTCAAAGATCACATACTGCAATTTGTTCATTATTTAGTTCAAACTCCAAAGTAATTACACAAACATGCCGTATGAACCAGGATCACACTGCCTACAGATTATGGTACCTACATACTAACTCACATACTGAACCATTGTCTTTAGAGACTATTAAAACAAGTGCTCTACAGTGTACATTGGTAAATAACTAGAATCTCTAACTACCTAGAACTATGAATTGCCCACAAGTGCTCTACAAGGTCATCCCGAAGTCGCTCATGTGAAGACCTATCCTCAACCTCGTCGTGTATCTTCAAGTCGTCAACATCAGATTCATCCTCTTCATCCCGCCGTCGACGAACTCTAGTTTGAAACCTTGACATCTGCCATAGCAACAAAAAAGGGAAAATGTCAGGGATATAATGATGCCATCCACATTTTGTAGACAAAGAATGGGATCAAGGCTGTCAACTAAGTAGTACAGTTAAAGCTCTGTTTGCAAACATGAAGAAGAGGAAAGAATAAGATTAGCAGATGTTTGCAAGCTCTGTTTGCAAACACGTGTAGATGCATGTAGTTCAGGCCAATTTCTGGATCAAAACCAAAAGAGCTTGCTCTACTCAGCAAACAAATAAAGCATACATGTGAGAAAACATGATGTAATGCTAGAAACGGTGAATGAAACAGGTACATGGCATGATTGCCATCCTCTCTTCTCTAAGGAATCAAACAGATAAACTAGTTTTCATAGAACATGTACATCATATTAGAGCAACGAAGGCAATATGTCGATGAAATTTTTTGCATAAAGTGATCTGCTAGCTCAAACTATACTTCATCACTAAACTTTCTGCATATTCCTTTTCTTTTGATTTCAGTCAAGATCCAAGTAAACAACAAAGAAATCAAGCACTCAGACTGACTCACTGTGCAACAGGGGCTGGGGGCTGGGGCGACTCCACAATGTGCTGCTGCTGCCGCCGCCAGCCAAGAAATGCCGTCAGCCAAGAACAGCACCGACGACGGGAGGGGCGAGGGCAGATGGCGGATGGCCTTCAAGCCGCCACGGAGAACGGAGGTTGAGGGGGCGCCGGCCCGCCGAGGCCGAAGCGGCGGCGGCGGCGGGCTTCTCTTCGAGGATGGAGTTGGTGGCCGACGCACCTGGGTCGAAGAGGAGCCTGTCGGAGCGGACGCCCCGCACGACGACGGCGTCCTCTGCCGCGTCGTCGCACGCCGCCGCTAGCGCCAACGCCTCGGACGCCGTGGAGAGGCTATCAGAGCAGCAGTCCTGCTGCGCAGAGGAGGCCGTGAAGGAGGACTCGACGGAGTCGAGGACGATGGAGGCGATGGTGCGCCTGAGGCGGATGCGCGGCGCGGGACGCTGCTTGGGCTGGAGGGGTAGGGTCTTGTTTTTAGGACCAAATAGGTCTTGGGCTGGAGTTAGAAGCAAATTTAGGTCCTTATTTTTTTTAAACCAGCATGTAAATAGAAAATATAGATGTCTAATTTACATACTGGACTAAAATTGCTCTTAGGCCTTGTTTAGATACCAAAATTCACTCCTAAATTTACTATGCAGAATTCCTATTCCCCATCACATCAAAATGCCGGCATATGCATGGAGTACTAAATATAGACGAAATCAAAAACTAATTGTACAGTTTTGTTGTACTTTGCGAGACGAATATTTTAAGCCTAATTTTTCAAAATTTAGACAATTTTTACCAAATACAAACAAAATACTACAGTGCGCTGATTTGACGCGTGTACTGTGCATTTACCGAATCCGGCCCCCGAGTCGGGTAAGTAAACAAGGCCTTAGGCTTTGGCTTTGATGTTTGATGGTGCATGGTAGAGTGGAGAGAGTGGGAGAGACAAAGAGAGGGATGGAATGAGAGAGCTGATGGAAAGGGAGTACGTTGGCTTACGTTGGCGTGGGTGGTTTCGCGGGAGCCGTACGTGGCAGTGGCAGGCCGACGACAGGACTGGCGTTCGCGTTCGCGTCGTGATCACGCGGACAATGGCCGGCCAATGGCAGCAACGACGTGGATCCACCACAAGACGGAGCAAGTATAGCACATCAATGTCGTGTCGGCGCAAGCTTATGGTAGTAGATCAAAGTTGGTTTAATCTTCATGACAGTGAAGGGTAGTTTAATCTTGACATGATCACAAATCGGCCAGGAGAAAAGGACGGATCATTTTTACTTTATTGTCCATGGCCACCCGATATGTTGGCCCGAACTACAAATTTTCGAAAGGTCTATAGGAGCACAAATTATGGGCCGAAGAGTGAACGAAGCAACGGCCTCATATGTCTCATACGGGCCGGTGAATGTGAATCGACCCAGCCTGGTCATCCATCAGGCATCAACGGCTCCGCGTGGCGTATATACGGGTGGCGCGGCAGGTTCCCCGGCCCCTCCCCTCGCCCGAGAACCAACCCGGAACGTGACGACTGGCGTGAACAAGAAGCGGTGCCGAGCCTTGGTTCCTCCTACAACTGCAATGCAAGCGCCAACTTGACTTGTCTGATGGGCGGGGCGGCTCATGTCTCTGATGCATTCAGAGTTAGTTCAGACATAATAAACACAGCAAAACTGTGACTCTTTTGTTGGCGCCTGCCTGCATTATGTATGCTTAATAAAGTAACTGATTCTTAATTTTACTTGAATGTAAAATTAAGAAAGAAATAGTGGGAATGAATGAAAACTGTAGCAGAGCATAGAGCAGAGATGTTCATTGAGCTGGCGGTTGTTGGTTTAATCGAGCGAGACCGGTCAAACCGTCCGACGCACGTCACACGGAACGAAAATTTCGCGGGTATAAGCGTCTACGGAGTCTATCTCAATACTCTAGAGAGTCACACTTATAAGCTTTAAATAATTTTTAAAACTTTACACATCAATAGTACAAAACTAGATGTGCATTGTACCAAAATTTAAAATTTAAACAACTTTTGTAAAAATTCATATGGAAAAAACAAATTTCAGCCACTAGAAGACAAAACTCCGGATGGGTGAAATTTTTTTATATGAATTTATATAAAAATTATTTAAATCTTAAATTTTGAGACAATGTTCATCTATTTTGGTACTATTGAAGTGTAAAGTTTTATAAAATTTTAAAACTTCTAAACAGAAATGTTACAGACACCGCGAGCGCTTATACCCGCGCGAAGATGGTTTTCAGCGCATCACATTATCACTAGGCTGCCTCCAGGTACTGGTTCGCCTCCACGAGCCCTCCCGGAAGCGCACCGGGTCCAACCGCACGTTGTGCTGGTCACGTGCCAGCCACGCTGCGCCACGCCGGCGGGGTCGGTCAGCACGGGGTCGCCCGTGAGGTACTCGCGGGACAGCGAGCTCTCCTCGGGGGCGATCTTGTACCCGACGTAGCGCAGGCCCACCAGCGCTGCGGGCTCCCCGTAGTAGGCGCCGGCGGCCCAGTCCGTGCCCAGGGGCACGACCTGGATGAAGACCTTGCCCGGGCGCATGAACAGCAAGTGCGTCGAGGCGGCGCCGTGGACACACCCACCATGGCGTCGCTGGCGTTCAGCTCCCGGAAAATCACTATATCTTGCATAGCTCCGTGGTGCGGTCGGGGCGGATCACGCGCACGTCGAACCCGACGTCCGCCGGCAGCGCCGCAAAGTCCGCCTCGTTCTCGATCACCAGCCTGGCATGGCGGCGCGCGGGGGAGGCGGACCATGGCGCCGCGGCGGTGGCGCAGGCGCTTCCGAGCCGCGCGGAGCTCCGGGCGCTCCAGGAACTCGATGCGACCGCGCTACGCGTGTTGTCCAGGAGCCTGCGGAAGTCGCCGATGCTCTTCTCCCCGGGTGTCCACCGTGTCCTCGCCGGGCCCACGGTCAGCTCGCCGTGGATGCGCAGACCGGCGATCACCTCGAGGAAGCAGTGCACGCGGCGGTCGGCGGTGAAGTCCATCGGCCGGAACGCCGACAGCTGGGACGCCACGTCGCAGAACTTGGTCATCCACCAGTGGTGGCACTCGACGATCACCAGTCCCACGCGCCGCCGGAGGTGCAACAGCGGCAGGATGCCGTAGTTGAACTCGTGGTGCACGTTGCCCGTGTACCCGCCGGTGGAGAAGAGCACGAACGGCACGTGCATCGCGCGGCGTCACCGGGGACCACGCGCCGCAGCCGCAGCCGCACCTTTGGTCGATCGTCGCCATCACGTTCGCGTACCACTTGCGCGTGTACGGCCGTATCCGCTCCTCGTCCGCCGAAGCCTTCGAGTTGCCGCCGGACATGAGCTGGAACGACGCGCTCGCCGAGTGCATGCGCAGGTCCCCCTTCGTGATCGCAGCAGAGGCTGTCGTTCCCCACGGCCCGGACACCCCGCCACGCGCGTCGGTGGCCGTCGCGCCCGCCGCCTTCCCCGCCTTCGTTGCTAAGCACGAAGGAGAGGAAGCTCACGGGCGCCACGAACAGCGTCCCACGCATAGGAACGAGAGCAGGCGCACGGCCAAGAAGCGCCGCACGTCGAGCGCCCTGGGTTGCACCGGCTTTTGATTGCCGCCGCCGCCGCTGCCGTAGTCCTGGTACGTAGTAATAGTACATGACCCGGCGCCCGGCGCCCGCCGCCCTTGGGTTGCGACACCTTGCTTGCATGCAACCTGTGCGTAATTAGACAGTCCCTAATTTTATGTCTCCACTAATCTAGTCTTAAGATTTTTCATTCTTTTTTGGAAGGAGGGACTAAACAGTGTCCAAAACAAATAAAGGAGGTGCTTTCTAATCTTTTTTGTGTTCGGAAGCATGTGGGCTGTGGCTTTGCCCCGTTGCCAGCGCAAGGTTGGACAAATCAAAGCTCCCCTGCGTCACTGCGTGTGCCAGCGTCGTGTAGTACCAGTTGTAAACGATTTCTTTTGAAACTTGAAAAGGCAAGTTATACTTACGGTATAGTTTCCTATTTAGCTAGTTCGACATGGAGAACTATAAAAAGCACACGGCCAGGGTCAGGGTGACCGATCAATCGAAGCACGTAGACAACAGATCGAGCTGCTCTTCAGGCATCACAGAGATGCACTGGTTCGTCTCCTCTTCAGGCATCACAGAGCTGCTCTCGCGGCGGTCACAGCAACAGCGAGGCGGCCGCCCAGCACGTTGCCCATCTTGCCGGTGGGTCAGCGTGAGCACCAGCATTGCCTGCTGCGACTGCGACGACCGGGCGAGACGACCGCCGGGGCCTGGCTGTCGTCCGGGCGCAGAACCACCGCAACGATCAGCCGTCGTTCCGACCTAATCATTTTGTAAAGGAGACGAAGCTCATCTTGAGGCACTACATGCAACTCTCCGTCTCCACTTTTGAAGGCTACTTGGTATGTGTCCTCTTCATATTATGCTGGCCTCAGTTTGAAACTATTGGTTTTGTTATAATTCAAACCTTTCTAGTAACGTTCTTCTCTAGATTGTAGAAACAATTCATCAACAATGATTCACAACAACAAAAAAACATTAAATTAGTTTCATTAATTAATTACATATCGATTGTTGCATCTAATTACTATTAGGATAATATTTAATATATTAATTTTATACAAAAGCTTAACCTAAGAAAAACACTAAAACAACATCCATTTGAAACTAAAACAGAGGATAGGATCACTTGCGAATTATGTTTGTTAGGTGCGTACATTATATATTCATGTTATTTTTATTCTTATGCAACTCTATATGTAGGCCCTACATATATACAGATTTTGTTGATACATAAACTAGTATGTACTCTCTCCTTTCCAAATTGTAAGTTATTTTATAATTTGGAACGGAGGAGCACAGACGCTAGACGGACTCACGATCTCGAGGCCACGGTGCAATGGGGATTCATGAGGCCCCAGAGGGAATGCGCCGCTTGAGGTGGTGAGCCACTCTAGCATAGACAATTTAGAACAGAGATATTACTATTTACTACTTAGGTATGAGAAACACATTTATCGCTTTATCGCCCTATTCGCTTGAACTTATGAGCCATGGTACAATGCTTTCTCTCACAACTTATGAGCTGTGGAAACCATTGAGTTGTATTTAGGTATGTGCGTCTTTCTTTATAAGACAATGTATGAGTGAAGTTTAGGGGGTTTTCTTCACCTATGTAACAAGATATTCTTCTTAAGCACAATGCTCGGAGATGCTTTCCCCGTGGGTTGAGTTTTTTTTTCCTTTACAAGCGAGTAGCTAAATGGCTTGCATATGCATACCATATTAATATAATCTTTTCATACATATGGTTGGCAGTACCAGGAGGCGATAGAAATGTCCGCTGAAGCATGCTCATCCGCACAACAAGCTACCATCATGGCTTCCGAAGTCGAGGTAAATTTAGTTATTTCTGATATGAATTATGACTAATAGAGTTATTTATGGTATTATTATGACTAAAGTTTAGTCATCTATCTAAAGTTTACTTGTAAACCATCCAAACAAATTATATAGACTAATTTCTAGTCCACACAAACTAGCAACTAGTTCACAAATTAGCAAAAATAAACTAAGCTGGATTGAGGCCAGCCTCAATATAGTTTTGTCATAGTTTCGCGTACAATAATAGACTGTCACATGAGTTGCTGCTGTTGTTGCTGCAGTGGTTTAACAAGAGAGAGAATAAGTATGGAGATGGAACTCTCAGTTACCAACTCAATATGAATCATAGAATTTAATGTATATCGATAACAAATGAATGTCTACTATGTTTTATTTTATTTTACGTTCTCCACGTTCAATTTTATAGCTGTCCAAGTCAACCAAGCACACGAGTTAGCTTTAGACACCACTTGCGTACATAGTAGATCAATGTGCACCTCCGATCCTCGCGCATGCACATTTAATTTAATCCCTTGCTGATTTATATGTGTTTATTAAGTTTCTCAGCATATTATATATTAATAAATGTATTAAATTCTCAGGACAGTGCTAGGCTGACTACGTGTACGACGCCGGCGCCTGAGGGGGGAATGATTTCTGCGGACACGGTGCACCTGACGCTGGGAGCGTGCGTGGATGTCTTCGTCCGCACCGCCGAGGACTCGTACCACAGAAGGGTCACAGCGGAGACGGTGGCGTCGTTTCTGGACGCGCTCAGAGGGCTGGTCTCCATCAGCCACATCCTGCTCGACGCCGCCGTGGAGGCCCTCAGCCTGACGAACCCGAGAGAGAGCCTGGCAGAGTCCGCCTACAACTACGACGTAAAGGGAATGCGTCGCGAGTTCGACTGGGAGATGGCTTATCTTGAAGATCGCATCACGAAAGCTGAATCATATAATAAAAAATGCGAGGTGCGTGCGTGCATTTCTCAGTCGTCGTATGTAAACACCTTTTTAATTAGATATTAGAGAAGTTTCCTGTGCTAACTGATGTCTCTTCAATTAATTCGTTATATTTTCACATGCGCAGTTGGCGTTACCCACGATCCACGAAGGTGTGAAAGCCACGGAATCCTTACTGGGTCTCATGGCGGTTCGCCGGCAAAGAGCACTAGGGATCGAAGGCAAAGAAAGTGATGCCATAGTTGATTAGTTGGTCTTTTTTTCCTCTTATTATAGTAGTATGTACCTCTAGAATTTCTTGCCATCCACAATTTCTACTTTTTTATGTATATAAAGTAGTATATACATGGTATATTTGAACTCTTGTGGATTTGGAAATACCGCGGAGTTTCCTATCTAGCTTGACATGCTTCGGTATACCGATCGAAGCACGTTATTAGACGTACCTTCCTGTAGGATCTTCGTTCTGGCATCAGATAGATGCTGCGCGGCTTCGTCTCCTTTTCGCCGTCGCCGGCACCTCTCGCGGCGGTCACAGCAACTGCGAGGCGGCCGCCCAGCACGTTGCCCATCTTGCCGGTAGGTCGGCTTGAGCATCAGCAATGCCTGCTCCGACTGCGACGACCGGGTGAGACGACCGCCCTTCGCCGCCGGGGCCTGGCTTCCGTCCGGCCGCAGAACCACCGAAACGTCCAGCCGCCGCTCCATCCTAATCATTTTGTAGGGGAGACGGAGCACATCTCGAGGTGCTTCATGCAAATCTTCTGCACTTTTGAGGGTTACTTGGTATGTGTCTCTTCATATTATGCTGGCCTCCGTTTGAAATTTTTATTAGTTTTGTTATAATTCAAACTTTTCTAACGTTATTTAAGTTTGTTGAAATTAATCAACATAAATTAAAACATAAAAATATTTAATTAGTTTTATTAACTAGTTATGTATCGATCCTGCATCTGTTAAATATATTATTTTTATTAACTTTACCAAAGCACACAGTAAAACGACATCCATTTTAAAAAAGAGGATATGCTTATTGGCAAATTGTTTTTATTATAAGTGCCTACATGCATCTCTATATATAGGCCCCACACATACCTATTTTGTGCATAAAGTTGTACTTTCTCTTTTTTAAATTGTAAGGCATTCTGTCTTTTCTACCTGTATAGTAAAAATTGATGTAATAAATCTTATTTACCTCTGAAATTACAGTATTTCTAGCTACAGTTGTATCTCTCTTTATAGCCGCAATCAAATCAGAACATCTACTTTTAATTTGAGGGCTCCCCTTCGAGGCCACAGAGAGGACTCACGCCAAGCAGAAAAACCACTTAAAGGGAGTCATCCGAGAGAGAGAGGCCTCGAGCCTCTAGAGGCAGGGTGGGGAGCCACTTAGGCGTAGATAATTTAGAACAAAGGGAGCAGTATATAGGAAACACATTATGGTTTTAGAATAGTATTTTATATATGGGAGGTTTTATATATTTTTTTTCTAGAAAATTTATGTAGTGTTAATCGTAGAGGTTGCATGTAAAAAATATATTTTATTTTCAAACCGTCGTATTTCTTGCTAAAATTGCGTTATTCTATAGAAGTCACACACGGCATGCATATACCATAATCATTTGGTACATATGGTTGGCAGTATAAGGAGGCCATAGAAATGTCCGTCCACGTTTGCTCATCCGCGGAAAAAGCTGTCACCATGGCTTCCCATGTCGAGGTCAGTTAAGCTATTTCAGATATTAATTATGACTGAAGTTTAGTCATACCAAATTGAATATAAGATTATTGTTTAGTCCACACAAGCTAACAACTAATTCACTAATTAGCAAAGATAAACTAAGTTGAGTCGAAGTTTCATCAGAGTTTTGTTTTCATTTATATTTCCACACATGTATTCTTTTTGTTTGTTATATATCAAATATTTTTAAGAAAAGGGAGAAGAAGTGAGTTTTATGGAGATGAAACTCTCTTGGCTCAATTACCAACATAATTTAAATCATAAAACTAAACGTCTATGAAACTTTCTTTTTCTCGACGAAACAAATAGTTTGCATGTTTTTTGTATTAAGGTAGAGAAAAATATAATGTTCAATATAACAACTAATGAATGACGGCAAAACTATGTTTTAAGAGTGATGGTTTCATCTATGTTTTATTTCATTATTTGCTCTTGGAAGCAACACAATGAAATCCTACGCTGATAATTGCACAGCTCCTGTCAAAATATTGAATTAGCAAGACATCAAAATAAAGATCTTCTAACCCATCAAAAACACTCAAATACCAAGATGAACAGATCCGGTTAAATTTCACTAAGGCTAGGGGTAAAAAAAAAAAAAAAAGCCGCAATCACAATGGCAGAGTTGTGATTTTTTTGGTAAATTTTATCTAGTCAAATAGCACACGAGTCACAGTAACATCGTAGTATCAACGTCTACCTCCTCGCGCATGCCCCTTTAATTCCTTCGTGGTTTATTTGGCTAAATTTCTCAGCAAATTAAATTAAATTCTCAGGACAGTGCCCGCGCCGCAGCCGCAGCCGCAGCCTGAGGGTGTGATTTCCGCGGACACGGTGCACCTGACACTTACGTGGATGTGCTCGTCCACACTGCAGAGGACCCCTACAACAGAAGAGTCACCGTGAAGACGGTCACATCATTTCTGGACGCGCTTAGAGGGCTGGTCTACATCAGCCACATCCTACTCGACGCCGCACTGGAAGCCCTCAGCCGGACGCACCCGAGGGAGAGCCTGGCAGAGTAGGCCTTCAACTATTTCTCCCTGTCATCATAAATAAACAAGTGTCGTTTTCAGACACTTTTTATTAGATTTTGTCTACCGAACATTCGGGTGTTTTAGTTTAGGGGCATCTGACCCCCAAATGTCTCCCTTCAAAACACTCGACTCTACCAAGCTAACAGAATCTGAGTGTTTCAAGGCTATGGAACAATTGATTTGCATAACCATGGTCCAGATCTATGGAACCAAATATAAAAGATCTAATAAATGCAAAAGCCAAAATAAAAAAAGCGACAAAGAATCAAATATTGTTAACAAACAGATATGCATATTAACGTTAAGTAATGCAGTACTAGCTTAAAATATAGGATTAAGGAAATTACACATCAAAATGAATAAATACAACTATTTGAACAAATATTGGAATCAATTCCCTCACTAGCACTAGAATTTATTGTGATTCTCACAATGCCATTAAATTTCTAACTTTCCATGACTGCCACTTTTCTAAGTTTGTATCTTTCTAAAATGCCATTACCGTTAAAATCTATGTATTTAGTTGCGCTCACTGACAACGGACCCGCAAATACCTCGTCCGTCGTCCTTTCCGAGTTGCCAGAGTGGCACCCGTCGACCGTGCAGGATAGGAGCATGAAGAGGGCTGGGTCTCGGTCCGACCGGCATGCAATCGGCGCGGGCGCGCTGCTCGGGACCTGCCGTGTTTCTGATTCTGATTCTGATAGATAGATTCGTGAATCTTCGTCACCAATAAAGAGACAGCGGCCCTCCCTTAGTGCCAGCGCCGCCGCCTCGTACCGGCGATGCCCTGGCCGTGGAGCGTGTACGTGCCGCACTGACCCGCCCTTCCTGCGCCACAGAGGCCCAGCAGCTCGCTCCGGTTGCCTCGGCGCGATACAGGGGAGCCGATGCAGTGCAGCAGGTACCAAGGGCCGAAGCCGGACCAAGACGGCCGGGAATGGCAACGAAACGAACACAGATTTAGAGAAGTGGCAGTTAAGGAAGGTCAGAAATTCTGGTAGCAACGAGCTCTTGTTCGCTTTTCGCTATTCTGAGCAATTTGCTTCTGAGGTACAACACACAGTGTCCCCTCCGCATAGCCACAGAGGCAGTTCAAATTCCATGCCATCAGTATGTAGGTGTGAACTGAGCTAGGCCATTGAATTGACTTATAGGGACTGAAACATTTAGTTCCTAACACATACGTACTAGATACACCACACACCACCAAACATAAGCTGCTGGAGGGGAGAGGGAGCGGACATGCATGCCGAACCCCAAAAGTCATGTCTCTCCCTGCATCCCAAATACCGTTCCCAATCGCCGTAACAGACAACTCCAACATACAGAGATAGACAGCAACAACCTACTATAGCTACTGCACTAGTACTATAGCTTAATTAGCTTGGTGAGCAAAAATGGCAGCGCATGCACAAGACGATCGCTCTGGCTGCTACTAGTACGCTACTACTGTAGGTACCTAGACGACACCCGGGGTACACGGAGTATGTACGTACTAGCTAGCACGCATCATGCCGTGCACTAACTAGTACGTACGTGCTAGTGTAGGGGGCAGGCGGCAGGGACTTCTTTTCAGGCTGCAGGCGAGGTGAGAGGCGATGTGTTCAACCAAAACGCGATCGAAGACGTACGGCGCCCGGCCGGCTGTCTGTGCAGATTGCCGATTGCATGCAAAGGCAAAGCCCATGCCAGCTGCAAGCTACTTGGCTTTGGCTTTGATGTAGTCATAGCATGGTGGGATGGAAGAGCTGATGGATGCGAAGCGTTGGCCGGCGTGGGTGGATTCGCGCGCGCAGTACGTCGCCGTGGCACCAGCTAGCCTGGCAGGCCGATCGACGACCGGCCGGACGACTGGCGCTGCATGGCGTCGAGAATGGCCGGCCATTGGCAGCAACGAGCCGTCGATCCAGCCCCACCACACAGGACCGTTTGGGAGCGAGCATCACTCTACCTACACTAGCTATATGCGTGTCTCCTGATCCCCCATACCGGATCAGAAACTGTCTCATCTTTTCCCATGCATTTTCCTTTTGCACTGTCAAAATTCTAATCTCTATCTCTATCTCACCGCGTGGATTTCAATACAGCAGCATCACTACCACACATGGTTGGCATAAACACACTGCACGCATGCATGCATGATTAACAAAAGTAAGCACACATTCTAACGTACCCAAACAACCTAGTATATATATCAACATAATACTCCAATCATTCCAAATTACTAGTGATATTATAACTTTCTTAGAGAGTCAAAACATCTCAAGTCTGGTCAAAATCACGGAGAGAGTTATAAAGATTTAATTTATGACATCATATAATTAATGAAGAGTCTAATGTTACTTATTTGGTAGTATCCTGAACATTATTAGATTTCTTATATAAGTTTAGCCAAATTTGTAATTCTTGGACCCTCTAAAAAAAATTGGAATGACTTGTACTTTTGGGTGGAGGGAGTACTTATTTGAGAAAATTAGTTCATTGGCCCAAAAAAAAAAAAGTCGTGCTTAGTTTCTTGTCCCTTCTTCGATTGAACTTGCTTATTTTGTCCTAACAAATACCATTGTTTCTTGTTCCTTCCCTGGCGCCGTATGTAACACTACGTCAGCCTACAGTATAGGTTCGTACATGCTTTTTTAGGTTGCCTACGGTCAATAATTTCCTAGAATAAGGCATACAATATTTTTTTCAAGCAGGAAATTTTTATTTTTATAGTACTCTCCGGTCCACAAAGAATGCAATTATCACTTACAAGTCAAAAGATTTCAAGTTTGACTAAAATTGTATAAAAATATGTTAACATTTTGATACAAAATAAGTATTGTTAAATTGATTATGAAATATATTTTCATAATAAACCTATTGGAGACATAACTATTAATATTATTCACTATCACACAACCTGTAGTTGTAATTTTTTATGAACCGAGGGAGTACATAATTTTCACTATTTAAAATATTGTATTTTGACGAACCAGACGCAGCTCGCCCAATTGAAGCAAAGAGAAGAAACAACTGCCACTAGCTCTAAAAATTGGGAGATTTCGGACCGGTGTCCACCTTTTCACCACCTAACTAAATTAGTGAGTTTGGTTTGAATTCTAGAAACCTCGACATTTGTTTTGCATATGGTATAACTTTTTTCTAGTGGCATGCAAAAAGTCAAAGTGCTATATCATGAGATATATCAAATTTTAGTATAGACCAATTGTTATTGATGTGATGTGATCACTTGGCAGTTTCAAGTCTTGGGAAATCAGTTTCACTTGCATAGTATCTTCATCCAAATTTATAAACAATTCTTAAGCCTCAAATGTTTATAAAACTTACTCTTTGTATGGTACAGAACTGGTGTCATTTTAGTCTTTTGGCTGTAAGGTTGGGCATGCCAAGTCTAGGCCTGACTAGCCCAACAACTTGCGCAACGCTAGGTGTGTGTATGTGTCTATAGAGTAATAGAGATAGTGGTCACTTATGTTCACATGTTCACTTTAATTAAAAAGCAACATGGACGAAAAAAACAAAGGTCCATTTTGACCTCCTTCACTATAGCATGAATTCAATATGATTTCCTAATCGAAAAATAGGATTATTAGGCTTTAATAAAACTTTTGGAAACGCCATATTTACATTTCTAAACATTTTTAGAAGTAGCGTTGGCAAACGTGACGTCATGTTAGAACCAAACTTTCATGATTGTTCATGACGGTTAATTAGAATTCCTTAAAAATAATTTCATATTAGAACATTTGTTTGAACTATGAAAAGTATGAAACCAATTCATAAACATTTTCCTAAAAATCGTGTTCTACATTTTTTTTTTCCTTGCCTAGAATGATTTGAATCTTATATAGTCTTCTAAAATTTTGAAATTGGGCTAAATATGACAAGAGGATGAAGACCAAGACAAATCCTTACGGACCACAACTTGACTCACGGCACAACCCGCCGTGCAAACTACAAAAAGTGTTTCCTTGGTAGCAACTTGACTCACCGCACAACTTGACTCACTTGCTTAACCATCAAAACATGCATGAAAAATTTAAAATTAAAAAATATAATATTGAATCAGCCAAAATCAGCTGGCTTTTATACCAACCAAACAAAACTGACGGCATGCAGGATAGTTGAGATCTCTCAGCTAAAATCGCGATTAAACCCATTTCATGCTTAATTTGAAAGCAACGGGAAGGTACAACCAGAGATGGAAAAACCCCCATAAATAAACTAAATAGGTTATTCCCTATGGATTTCCCACCATAGAAAAAGTCATGGATTCTAAGAGAATTTGCCTTTTCTAAAGGGATACCAATGTGTAAATCGGATGGTTTCAAGAGTTAGAGGATTTCGAAAAAAATAATTTTCTAATTGATGTAGGTAAATTGGACTCATGTAGTTGAGTTGTCTAATACTCCGTAGATACGGACGTACTACCTTTTGTTTCGGCCCGCGCCTACCCAGCATCTCCAGCCCAATAACGTGCACTTGGCTTCGGGCCCAACAGCGGCCTAACGTTGTGCCGTTCGACGTATGCATAGTTGACAGCACAGCCTGAGTGTACTGCTCAAAAAAAAAAAGACAGCACAGCCTGAGTGTACTGCTATTATTGTAGTATATGTATTTCGTACAGGACTATAGGTACATGTACGTATGTCTAGACATCAATTCTGTTGGACTCCACAGTGCAGGTACAAGCACTACACGGGCATGTTAAACAGTTCCTGCCCTGCACTACTCACTTTCACTGAGCATTTGGTTGGGCTCTCTGGCCTTTTACTCTGCCTAGCGGTGTTGCTGGCGTGACACTTGTCCAGGCAGAAGCAGCTGAAACCGTTGAACTGAACCCTGTTGCCTGTATCGACGTCCTCCTTTCCTGTAACTCTACATAAAGCTCAATTAGAACGGATGCTTTCTGTTTTGAATGAAATCAGGCGGGACAGCTCTCCACAGTAAGAATTCAAAAACAGGAACCAAATACAAAAGATCAAATAAATGCATGAGTCAAAATAAAAAATAAATAGAATAATTCTATGAAAGGAAAAATTAAAAAATATTAAAAGTGAAACAAAAAAATATACAAATTTCAAATAAAAATGTCAAAGGAAATTGCTAGATTATTTGTATGAAAATAAATTTGGAAGAATTTCAAAAAAAAATAAAGCAAATAAAACGTACACATTTCAAATAAAATGGGCAAAATATTACCAAATTATTACTATGAAAGGAAAATAGGAAGAATTTCAAAGAAAGGCAAAACAAAAAAATACCCGTAAAAATCAGGAAAAAAATACAACCAACAAAAACAAATAGTGCAAAAGATCATTATAAATAATGCAGTGCCAACTTAAACTATAGGATCGGGGAAATTACACATCTAAATGAATAGTAAAAACACTACGAATACATGTAACTATTTGAATAATATTGGATCAATTCCCTCGCTGCCACTAGAATTTATAGTGATTCTCACAATGCCTTTAAAATTTTGAACTTTCCTTGACGTACGGCCACTGTTCTAAGTTTGCATTTGCTTAAATGCCATTACCGCTAAAATCTATTTAGTTGAACTCACTGACAGCGGGCCCGCAAATGCCTCGTCCGTCGTCCTTTCCGAGTTGCCACAGAGTACACGCGTCGAGCGTGCAGTAGCATGGAGAGGGCTCGGCGCCTCGGCCATGCGGTGGAGGCTCGGTCCCCCTGGTCGTGGACAGCGCGTACACGCGTAGCACACGCATGAAAACGATCATGTTTTATCTCCCGCCGCTCGGTGCACCGGCGATCGGCCGACGTCGGGCGTCTCCCGTGTCTTTTTTCCGAAGCAGCTGATTGCGCCATAACCTGCCAAGCTTGGAGCCGTGGGTCGCGAACTCGCACTGCCATCCCATCTGCGTCGTACAGCACATAGCGGCCCGGCCCCACGCATTGATACGGTGGTACGGAGCCATCGATTGAACCCACCGACCGCGTCTGTTCTGCGTGCTGCCCGGCCGACGCCGCTTCGTCTGCGTCACCGCATGGGTGTTCGACGGAATGCCAGACACCATGTCGTACTATGATGGCGGAAGCCGGCGGTCTTGTCTCTGTGTTGGTCGATTCTCTGTGCATCCACGCTGGTGGCGGCGGCACTTCTTTCTCTTATTGCCATGCGTGGTAGCCCGAACTCGGCTCCTTGTCCTCCTCCAGAGTGGCCATCTGCGGGGAGCGGACAGGATGTGCGCGCGCGGCGGACGCAGGGACGCCGTCGGGATCACGAGCTCCAAGTAGCAACTAGCAAGCGACGTGTAGCCGATCGATCCACAGGTCCTGGAGCCGGCAGGTGGCATGCAGTTGTGTCCTGGCCGTCACCAGCAACAGCATCGAGATACTCTAGTAAGCAGAACCCTGAGGATGTCCGGCAGCGATGGCGCGCATTGACCCTCCCATCCTGCGAGCCACATGCCCACAGAGACAGAGGCCCAGCTCGATCGCTCGGTTGCCTCGGCGCGATACCCTAGGGCCGGAGCCTGCGCGGCGCGGTGTGCATGAGAAAGAGAGAGCAGCACGGTGCTTTGAAGCGGCCAGGTGGCGGAGGGACTGCGCCCAAATGCCTCACGGTCGTCATCACGCATCAGCAGCTTAATTAGGGCCAAATTAAGACGGGAATGGCAACGAAACGAACACAGATTAGTCGCAACGAGCTCTTGTTCATACTGTACTATACTTTGTTTTCATCTACATTGAATGCGTACAAGTACAACTGGAGTATATATATCATTATCTAAAGCTTGTCAACGACAAACATTTTTCAAAGACCAGATTCCAGAGACCTCAAATTCAGTTCAATTCCATGCCTTGAGTAGGTGTGAACTGAGCTGGGCCATTGAATTGACTAGGCGCATTGGTAGCATACCAGCATGCTAAATGGCTAGGCGCACTCTTAAGGAGTGGTCATTACCCTAAAGGTACGAATGTCGATTTCTTGTTTTTTTAGTATATTATGAATCCCCAACTTCTCATACCTCGTGGTACATAAACCCACTGAGGAAGATGTTGCGATGAAAGTCATATTATTTTAGAAAAATATGACATGACCAATTAGGTCATATTGGGTTGGATATGATGAGAAGAATCATCAACAATTCTGTTGGCCGTAGAAGTTACCCTAGTCCTGAAGATTAGAGGATCAAGCAAATGGCATGGCTGCAGAATTGTAGGCTGCCAACCTGCAGTTGGGGCCATATAGTATTGTATACTGCAACACAAATCCAACCCAGACCAACTGCACACCCCCTTCTTCACACCCCCTTCTTGCAGCTTGTGCGTGGAAAGAATTAATTATTTCCCATCTGCGTATATTTGTTAAGCGGTATATGTGCCAGTACCGCCACATCAGCATGCACCAAAGAAATCCCACCTGAAGTTGGGACGTATGAGCCTATGACTGGGGATCTTCATAAGGCTCAGTACGCTGATTGCATTTCCCAGCATTATAGGGAGATAGGCATTCAGAAGAATGCCGGAAAATTGCATGGAATGGAATGGTGGAATGGATTCCTTAGAAACACGCACTAGTCAATCTGAACTAGAAGTTCAGAGGACTATGAGTTTGCAAATTGATGCAAATGAGTTGCCGATGCCTTCACTGATCATAAAAGTGACAATGTTGCATTTACCCGCAGTAAGTGCGCCAGAGAGAGTATAAGTAGCTCAGAAGGTTACCAACTCTATTGTCTCCATCCGATCCTAGGTTGAGGGGGAGACCTCCGGGTGCTCATACAAGGTCACGCGGAGACGTCCGCAAAGACAAGGTCTCGAGCCACTTGCATCACTTAAGGATTCAGTTGAAGAAGCTTGACCTGAAGTCAAGAATGCCCCTGAAGTGGCAACTCAACCTGAAGTTGAGTAGGTCCCTAAAGGACACCATCCTGAAGATGGAAATCCCAATGTGTCGTGCGCGCACCATCACATTGGAAGATTGGAACACCCGAGCTCAATAGTTATAGGAAATCACGATGAACGGGAGGATGATCTGAGGAGATCACCACTGATTATGAGTAATCAGGAGAGTTATATAATTGAAAGACCACTATTGTCGATAAAATATTTTGCGTTAGAAATTGCTGACTAAATGGATCTGGATCTAGAAGCAAAGTCCATGGCAGAGTGCCTGAAGCACTCAAAATGGGACAAATGGAAAGCAACAATTAAGGCAAAGTAGCGCTCGCTTTATGAAAGAGAGGTTGTCTTAGGCCTACAGACCTAACACCTCCTAAAGTCATCCCTGAAGGATGCAAATGGGTCTTCCTCCAGAAGAGGAACAAAAATGGCACAAAGCGAGGCTAGTGGCATAAGGGTTCACGCAGAAACCCGTCATCGATTATGATGAAACTTACTCTCCAGTTATGAGTGGCTCAAAGGTTCCAATACTTAATACTTATGGTAGCTAAATTAGAACTAATAGGCAGTTTGGAAAACATCATGGATGCATACTTGTGTATGGGACACTTGATTCGGAGATCCACACGAGAGTCCCTGAAGGACCAGAGATCCCTGGACCGAATCAAAATCACAACATGAATAACATCCGCCTGTAGCAGTTGTTGTATGGGTTGAAGCATGATTCAACCGTTTGAGTAATTTTCTCCTGAAGAAGGGATTACGCAAACAATAATGAAGGACTTGGGTAAAACCAAATCCTCAGCTCAAGCACCTCCCTGAAGGAGTGTTTATACATCAGTCTATAAAGAGGGCACTTAAAAATTTGATTGGGCAGGTGCCACTCTCTAAAAATTCCTCGTGGTGGGCCAATCCCCAGAAGTGGATAGGTCCCATTTAGACCCAAGGGTAATAATGAAGAAATATTGGAACCTGAAATTCCCTCCTCACGTACCATTGTAGTTGGTGAACCACACAAAGGCTTGATATTGTGTTCACCTTTGGTACCTAAGACTTTGGTCTATGGTTCCTGTAGAACCAGGTCCTAACCATGGCAAGGTATATGGATGTCGGCTATATGTTTGACCCGCATAATGCCGGATCCCAGACTGATTTCATGATTCTCTATGTTGGAACAACCATTTTTATGGTAGTCTATGAAGCAGACCTTGGTTGTCTCATCGACCATTAGAGATCATTGCCCTATATAAATCCACATGAGACTGTGTTTGGCTTGAATGAATGATTGACCACATCCTAAAGTTATGTGCCTTAAGCTTTGATAGCTCCCTACCGTTATCTATGAAGATAACATTGCATGTGTTGCACAGACGCATATGGGCTAAGTTAAGAGCCAGCAATTACTATACCCTGTAATCTCTAGAAGAGCGGAGGAATAGATGCTCTGCAAACCTAGTCATGAACAAGTCCAGCAGATTTGTTCACAAGGTCTCTATTAGCCTCTTGTTTCCAAGAACATACGAAAAGGGCATGAGATGACCTAGAGGGTTGCTAGGTTCAGGGGGAGAAGTCTCCCAGAACAATAGTCCATAATTGTGATCCAGAAGATCATAATCTGGTCCTGAAGACCAGTAGGTCCTAAAGACCTAAGGATTGTGCGTTGGTCCTGAAGACCTAAGGATTGTGCGTGTTGTACTCTTTTTCCTTGATGAGTTTTGTCCCACTGGGTTTTCTCACACAAGATTTTTAACGAGGCAACAAGTGCGACACAACCTGCGCGTGTGATGTGCTCTTTTCTCCTATCCTTTTTTCCCACTGGGTTTTTGGGTGGAGTTTTTGACGAGGCATGCACACAGACACAAATGGCCAAAAATGGGAGTATTGTGAATCAAAGCTAAAGCAGAATTTGAGGCAATACAAATTGGTCCTGAAGACCTAAAGATTACAAAATTGGTCCTAAAGACCAATAGGTCCCAAGACCTACGTTGCAGTGGTTGGTCCTGAAGACCAAACCAACTTCCTTGATGAGTTTTTTTCCACTGGATTTTCTCATACAAGGTTTTTGACGAGGCAGCAGATGCAACTTACTTGGCACAATGTTTTCTCCTACCCTTTTATCCACTGGGTTTTTGGGGGGAGTTTTTGATGAGGCGTGAGCACAGCACGGTTCACCCAAGGGGGAGTGTTGTAAACTGTGCCTGGATTTATGTGGGTGAACCTCAGGTTCTGTGCCACTCGGGTTCTGTGATGCCTCGGGAGATATGCCTATCTGGAGGGGATTAACGAGGGAATCCGAGGCAGCATTGCCTGCCCGTTGGTCTGACTACCAGCTCTATAAATAGGAGGCAATTGCCTCCTCTTGTAACAGACAGTGAATGAAATAAGAAAGAGTCCTCGTTTCCCTCCTATATCTGGGTTCATGTGTTCTTACTATTGTGCCACTATGTGTGCATCCTGTGTATCGCGAATGAGCTGATTTCTTAACAGGATTGACTACAATGTTGGAGGGAGTAGTAATTGAGAAAATTTGTTCCTTAGCCCTAAAAAAGTCTTGCATAGTTTCTTGACACTTTTTTGATTGAACTTATTCTTGGCCCTTCCGTTAGTTTGGCAAGTTAATGATGTTAAAAGTAATGTCAAATGTTATTTTATCTCGGGCGCCGGGCCTACAATAGGTTCATACATGTTTTTTTAGGATGCAATATTTTTCTCAAGCATGAAGTTTTTTTATAGTACTTCCCCTGTTCACATAGAATGCAATTTTCACTTTCTGACAAGTCAAAAGATTTGAAGTTTGACTAAAATTATATAAAAATATGCTAATATTTATGATACAAAATAGTATCATTAAATTGATTATGAAATTTATAATAAACTTGTTGGAGAGATAACTGTTAATACTGTTCACCATAAACTCTATCGAAGGTAAACTAGTTTGATGCACATGCAACCTACGGTTGTATTCTTTTGTGGACGGAGAGGGAGTATATAATTTTCTCTATTTAAGATATTATATTTTGACGAACCACAAGCAGCCCGCCCAATTGAAGCAAAGAGAAGAAGGAGCTGCCACTAGGTTTGAGCATTGGGAGGTTTCAGACCGGTCTCCACCTTTTCACCACCTAACTAAATTAGTAAATTTTGTTTAAATTCTAGAAACCACGGCATTTGTTTTGCATATGGCATAATTTTTTTTAGTGACATGCAAAAGTCAAAGTGCTATATATATATATATATATATATATATATATATATATGGTCATTATTGATGTGATGAAGTAGAAATCAGCTTCACTTGCTTTGTTTTTTCATCCAATTTTAATTAATTAATAAAGCCTCATGTGTTCATAAAAGTTACTTATATATTTTTCATGAAGGCGTCGATTTAGTCTTTTGGATGGGCTCATATGGATAAGCTGTACGCATGTAGGTTTGTAAGGTTGAGTGTGTGTACATGTAACGAAGATATACGTATTTCCGAAAACAAAATTATATTGCGCAGACCGAATCGGCTTTGGTTCAGTTTTCAATAAAGCAGCATCAAGTTTTCAATAAAGCAGCATCAAAATAATGCGTACTCCAGGCCTGACAAGCCCAACAACGTTCGCGAGCCTTCAGGCCCACCCAACAGCGCCCCAAAACGTTCTGCCGTCCTGTGCGTTGTGCGTAGAGTAGCAGAGGCAGTGGTCACTGGCTTATGTTCACTTTAATAAAAAGCAAAAACTCCAATTTGACCTTCTTCACTATAGCATGAATTCAATTCGCTTTATTAATTGAAAAATTGGAATTTTAGTCTACAGATTTTTTATAATCTTCATACTTACATCTCTCTATAAACCATTTTTAAAGTAGTTTTGACTAACGTGACATTACATCAGCCATGAGAGAGGTAAAATATACTTCCGTGATTGTTCAGGAAGGTTAATTAGACTTTCTTGTAAAATAAATTAATATTTTTACATTTGTTTTAACTATGAAAAGTATGAAACCAATTCATATTTTTCCAAAAAAATCACGCTATACATTATTTTTGTCCTTTGTTATAATGATTTGAATCTTATATAGTCTTCTAAAATTTTGAAACTGGGCTAAATATGAAAAGAGGATGAAGACCAAGACAAATCCTTTACACACCACAACTTGGCTCACCGCACAGCCCGCCGTGCAAACTACAAAAAGTGTTTCCTTGGTCTTTCTTAACCATCAAAACATGCATAGAAAAGGGAATATAGCATTACAACATGTATGATGCGGTTTAAGTTTGTAATAGCATTGTCATCTTTATACATCACGAGGATGACATGTGCAGACTCATTAGACCATCTGCAACAGCAGGCGTGCGATTTCTAAGGCTCCTGAACGTCTACGACTTGGTCGACAACATTTGGATGGGCACAATTAATTGCTTCCTCGTTTGTCATTGCCATCTTATGTTTGTGCAAACACCGAGAGCTTATGATTGAGCAGGAAGGCAGTTTGGACGAGCTCAGGATGCCGGACTTCATATGTTTCATAAAGCATCCCGTATTTATGGAGGCTAACTTAGGAAACAATAGAGCATGGTTTTAGGAAAAATTGAAAATGCTTCATATTTTTCAGTTAAAATAAATTCTCAGCTGCTCAAACATCCGGCTGGTGCTGGCTGAACAATGCTGGTAGAAAGGAGAATCAGCCAGCAGCAGCTGGAACCAGCCGACAACGGATCAGCCAAACACGACCACTCGGCACGAAAATATAGATTTTGTTTTTTAGGAAATGGCACGAAAATAGATAGGGGCGTGTACCTCCGTCCCGCAGGCTTGCCCAGCATCTCCTCCAGGCCCAACAACTTGCGCGCGGTTTCAGGCCCAACAGCAGCCCAGCGTTGTGCCGTCCGGTCTGTATGTACCTTTCGAACGTATGCACAGCTGACAGCACAGCCTACGTATGTATGCACGTATGCTGGTATGTATTTCGTACAGGTACATGTACGTATGCATAGATCAATTTCTGATGCACTGCACAGCCACCAGTGCAAGTACAAGCACTACACGGGCATGTTAAACAGTTGCTGCCCCCCTGCACTACAGACTCCACTGTCACCTAGAGCACTTTGGATTGGTTGGGCTCTCGGCACGGCCTGAGCCTGACCCTCAAGTACGCTGGAACCAGCACCAAAGTACCCTGCCGAGCGGTGTTGCTGGCGTGACACTTGTCCAGGCAGAGACAGCTCTTTTAATTTGGTCATAGTACATAGGACTAGAAGATACAAGACTGATAAGAGCCTACGGCGAGAGTACATGAAGACATGAAGAAGAAGCTAGGGCGCGGCCGGAGCTAACCACTATCTCTTCCTCGATCTCTCGATCGCTCCCTCTACTGCTCATATGCTAAATGCTAACACTACTATACTACTCACTCACTCACAGTGATCGACTCAACTCTCTCTCTCGAAAGGAATTAAACAGCTAGCGGGCATCCGAAGAACTGATGATCAGGATCGATGATCACCATGATAAGCAAACTAGGCAACTAGCTAGCTAGGCTAATTGATGATCGATCAAGCAGCTACATACGTGCGCGCGCAGCAGATGTAATGCATGGGCGCGCGGCAACGGCAGCGGCAGCTCATTCATCCTCATCTCAGTGGGAGAGGAAGCTGAAGGGCGAGTAGCCGTCGGACCCCTGCGACGACGCCACCATGCTGTCCCCGGCGCCGCCGGACGGGAACCCGCACATCTGGTCCGCGTCTCCGGCGCCGCCCCAGAACCCGGCCACCATCTGCGCAAGGTCGTCGACGTCCTCCCGGAGCCCCATGCCCATCCCGTAGGCGTCCGCGTCCGAGTACCGCCGCAGGTCCTCCACCGCCGCCGCGCTGCTCCGCGGCCGGAGGCAGCTCTCCGGGACCACGCTGCTCAGGTACCCGGAGTTGTCGTCCGCGCTCGCGAACAGGAACTCGTGGTGGTGGTGCCCGCCGACGCTGCGGTCCAGCAGCAGCGTGCCGTCGGCTCGTTCCACGGGCACCGGCATCGTCGACGAGCACTCGCCCGACGACGCGCCGCCGCCGCCGCCAGCTGCTGCAGCGCCCTGGTGGTAGTGGTAGCCGTACGAGCCAATGTGCGGCGCGCCGCCGTACTGGTGCTGCACGGACGACGGCGCGTGCGCGTACGACGACGGCTGCTGCCCGTGCGCGTGGTGGAACGGCGCCAGGAAGGGCGGGTAGTTGTACGCGGCGTGCGTGTACACGAAGTTGGTGCGCGCCTGCGCGCCCTTCATGGACAGCGCGGCGCGGTCGTACGCCAGCGCCGCCTCCTGCGCGGTGTCGAACGTGCCCAGCCAATGCCGTTCCTTGGTCGTGGGGTCGCGTATCTCCGCCGCGTACCGGCCCCACGGCCGGCGCCGCACGCCGAGGAACCGACCGGGCTCCTGTGCGCGCCGGCGACCGCGGCTGGCTGGCGGACGCTCGCTCGGCGACGACGGCGGGGACGGCTGCGGCTGCTGGTGGCCCGACGATGCCGCCGGCGGCTTCGGATGCTCGCCGGAGAAGGCCATCATGGTCTGGTTGCTACCGCTGCCACTGCCTCGGGTATTCATCATGGCACGATGAGCACGAGCACGAGTGAGCTAGGCTCTAGCTGCTGAGGCTGCTGTGAGCTACCTAGCTTGATTGCTGGCCTGGGGCTTGAGGTCGTTTTGGACTAGTGTAGTGTAGTAGTGGTCACAGGAGAGGGAGGAAGGGGTGCTATTTAAATGGAGCTTGGAGGTGTCCTTTGGGAGGGAAAGCAAGGAAGGAGGGTAGGGCAGGCACTGTGGATGAGATGGCAGGGGTGACACATGCATGGTGCACCTGCATTTGTTTAACCATGTTCAATTCCAGGAGCAAATATTAAGGAGGGACTCTAATAACTCTACTGGGAGCTTGGTTTGTATGCATCTCTCTGTTCTATTCTCTCCAAGTCTCCAAGTGTAGTGTTTGGATTTGTGTGCCCTAACCTTAGGACCAGTTGAAGGAATGTTGTGCTAAATTAAATGTGTGCTCTAGGAAAGAATTGTTAGAATGTTCTCTCCTCTCCTCCCATTGTTAGGAGTAGTTTCATACAACAGTTCATTCATTATGGCAATAAATAAATGCTACATGCAAGAGCAAACAAGTCACTACTACCAGCAGCCACAATATGGCAGAACACACATCACTAATGCCCCACCCCCCCCAGTAGGCTTAAAATTATGTACTACATTAATTAATAATTAAGTCTTTAATTGGGTCCTACATAAGTTATATTGCCTTTGCTCGCACGTAGTTGTGATGGTGCTTACCAAGTGTCGCAAACTTAAATATATATAAGATCAAGAAAAGGTGCTTGCCACTGATGACAAAAGGTGGGGAGCGAGGCAGAGAATGAACAGAACATGTATATACGCGTACGTACTCCCTCTGTCTTTAAATGTAAAGTAAGACAAATTATCTTAAGTTTGATCAAATTTGTAGAGAATAACTAGTATTAGTATATCTACTACGTGGAAGAGGTAGATTATGAAGTTACAAATAACAATGTGACTAGGTTGACCTCATCTTTTTTTCTACCACATGAAAGAGGCATATTATGAAGGTACACATAACAATGTGTCTAATGATACTAGTTTGGTGTTGTAAATATTATTGTTCTTTTCTACAAATTTGATCTAATTTAGGCTAATTTGACTTAGAGACAAATTTTGATCCCTTGTATTTCAAGACGAAGGAATATGATGTATCTAGTCATTGCCGCGACCCCTTTCAAGTGATGAGGTGATCTATACCCAAGATAGATACTACCACAGTAGCAATTATGATGCATGTAAAAATGCTACACAACAATATAATGCATGTTGTTTTTTATAAGCCACCACATCATATGGCTTTGCTTTTCATGAGTGTGCATGTGCTTGCTTGCGCAATACATGAGACGTCCGAACGAACTAGTAGGAAAAAAAGAAAAGAAAATTTGCCTCCTTTGCATGCGTGTAAGAAACCAGCAAGCTTTGAAGAAATGAAGTGGTTAGATACAGACAAGATTGTGAAAAGTGTAGAAGCTAGTAGGCACTCTTTCTGGTGCCCATATATTTCCTGCTACCCATATATTTCCTGCTATTATTTTGACGTGTTTCATTTGGTTCCATGCATAGCATAGATGAGAACTAGCTAGCCTTGCGCTTGCATTGTTGAGTGACTCTCACATGAGGTGAGGGTCCACTGGGTCTCCCCTCTTTGACTCCTTTTTGTGGTTGAGCCAGACAAATAAATCCACGGTCGACAAGGATCATTATCCCTACCAATTACATACTTGAATCGCTCACACAAAATATAAACTATTCGCGCGCAAATGGACATTCGATAGCTTAGATTAGTATGGTAGTGCGCATGCATGTGCGGGGTTCAAATGCGAACAAATCGAATTATCGAAAGGAGTGATAGTTAAACGGGAAACAGGCTAGAGAAGTATCCCTTTCATGTCTCTCTAGAGCCATTTTTAAAGAGCCTAATCGCTGGCTTTTTGGGGTCAAAAAGATGGATGGAGAGGGAGCCAAACCGGAAAGGGACGTCGTGCGTGGTCTTGAGATAGCTAGGTAATGCACCCAATGCAGCAGCAGCACACGCAACGTCAATCGACCCACTGTTCAGTGTGTGCCATGTGAGGTGATTCATGCATATATGCATATATATGCACTACACATGTACACGGATTAGCTATAGTGGGATACCACCTTTTTACCCACCTAATTTTGCCTCGGGACGGGTAATTAAACTTCATCAATGATATCATCGATCCTTGCACTACAGGGTTCGTCTTTTTTCCGACTGCAATGCGCACTCGGCAAAGGCAGAATAGCAGTCGGTAAAGGCTTTGCCGACTGTAATTCCACGTGGCGGTCGGCAAAGGGCTATCGGCAAAGAAAACGTCGGCGAAGGCGGCTTTGCCGAGTGCCACGTGGCATGCAGTCGGCAAAGGCTTTGCCGAGTGCCACGTCGGCACTCGGCAAAGCCACGTGGCACCGTCAGCCTGACGGCTGGCTTTGCCGAGTGCTGACGGCGAGGCACTCGGCAAAAAAAAAATTATTTTTTTGAAAATTTCTTTGCCGAGTGCCAGTTCGGCACTCGGTAAAGAAAATTTTTTTTTTCCGAAAATTTTTTGCCGAGTGCCACGCTGGCACTCGGCAAAGTTGGGGATTTTGTGGCCAGATTCCCCAACTTTGCCGAGTGTCAGCACTCTGCAAAGCTGGGAAAATTTTTTTCCTTTTTTTTCCTGTTTTCTTGCATCAAACATTGCAAAATCACAATTTATATCACAATTTCACCAGGACCACAAGTAGCACCATTTATATCACAATTTCATCACATTTATCATCACCGTCACCATATATATCACAATAACACATATATCTCACAATAGCATCTCTTATCACCACCACAAGTCCATTACAACCATGAAACTCAACGCAACGAGTCGAACACCACAACTCGAGATCCATCACATGAAGTTCAACACAACAAGTCTAGGTCCATCACGAAGAGAAGAAATACATGACAGAGACTTTGAGATACTCAAGTCCAGGAGCATAAGACAAGCGACAAGTACCTAGCTCGTCGCGCCGTTCCCGGAGCCGTCAGGTTGTCCGTCCTCAGAGCCCCCAGGGTTTTCCCATGGAACCCACCCTGGATCACGCGGCGCCGACCAGTACGGCCGCCCTTCGCCCACCGGCCACGAGTAAGGTGTAGGAGGGCCACGCGGAGGTGGATACGGTGGAGAAGGGCCACCTGGAGGTGGATACGACATCATCTGAGGGCCGGCACCTCTAGGAGACGGGTTTGAACCCGCCGACTGTACCTGCACAAGTTAAAGCCCAAGTGATGTCATTAGTATCTGCAGGATGGACGCACAAGCTAAAGCAAGAGTCAATATACTCACCGGGGTCCCAGCAGGAGTGACAGGAGCAGGCACAGGAAAAGACGGTGGAGGAGGCGGTGGAGCGAATAATTCAGCGGTGGAGGCGGCCCGGGGATCTGCAGGGATTGGAAGTAGCCGGCAAAGCCCTGTATTTGACTATTGTAGTGCTGCTGCATGGCTGTCAGGTGCTGCTGGTAAGCCATCTGTTGTGCCTGCAACTGCGCCTGCATCTGCGTCTGCATCTGCGCCTGCATCTGCGCCATCTGCTCCTGTACCTGGGCCTGCAATATTACATCCGCAGTGTTGATTGTAAGTATAGGTGTGAAACGAGTGAACGACGAACGAAACCACACTTACCTGGAACTGCGACATGCTCGGCTGCCGAGACGCTATGGGGATGTCGGTGGAGCTCGTGGGCCTGGATCGAACCTGGCTCAGCGTGGGAGCATCGGACGGGTCGACGGCGCTGTGGGCCATGTAGTACCGGCCGTGCTGCTTCCCTGGTCCCAACCTCTGCAGGAGGTCTGTGTCCAGGGGCTCGGCGGTGGGGTCGAACGTCTCCCCGTAGCGCTGGCGAGCCGCGGCGGTGTACTCGGTCGCCTTCTCGTAGGCGGTGGGGTTGTTGTACGCCTCGGGCCTGTCCTCCGGGTTGTAGACGTTGTCCGGCGCTGTCGCCTTGCCCTTGTGGGAGAGGAGGTACCCGGTGAACTGGTTGATTTCCTGCCCACCGTGCGCCTGCGTCTGCATTGAAAACAGAAACATGGTTACATGTAATGATAATTGAGGGCTACAAAAAAGACATGAACGGACGCATACCCATCTTCTCATGTACGTTGGGAGGGGCTAGCTCCCTTGGTGGTGTGGCACCCCTCGCATCTGCAGGCGGCGGCCCCGACGGTCGTTGCGCCTCGCGTACGCCTCGTTCGTTTGCCACATGCGCACAATCTCCTCGCAGCAGTCCCTGTGGTTGTCGCACCACCCCGGACAGAACTGCATGACATCAAGTATTTGACATGCGAGAAGATTAGTGTAATGTTTCACTGAAGGAGTCTGAACGAATGTTTTCCTACTTAATTACATGCACGTATTGAGCGAAGGTGAGGTCGGTCTCCCTCGAGTTCATGATCTGGCGGATTTCGGGCTTCTTGATGGACTCTGCATGCACGTCGGCGTAGTAGTCGCGGATGGCCTGTATGCGCGCCTCATGGTACAGGTCCTTGAGACGATCTTTGCAGACCGCCTCCTGCACTCGCGCCGCCTGGTCCGCTTTACCCTCCTCGCACGTGAAGAAGTCCTGCACACAGACACATCATGTAGCATTGCATTGTTTTAAGAAGTCTGACGAATGCGTACTATTTAGCAATGCGGTGCGATGAAAGACTCACCCAAAACTCCCTCTTTATCTTTGCTGCGAGGGTCTCGCCACCCACGTTGACGAGGTAGAAGTGAGCCCACCTCGTGGGCACCTTCAACTCGCCGTCCACGTTGACAAGGCCAGGGTAGTACTCCTTAATCAGGAGGCCCTGGATGCCATTGATATGGCGTGATTTACCTTCTCCGCTCACAAACGCCCAGGTACTGCACGAGTCATTAAGAACAATTGTTAGTCTACAGTTCGATTTTCAACATGTCATATGAACAAGTAGTGAAATCAATAATGGTTACTTACGTCTGGCCCACGAGTGTAATCACCGGGCGTCTGTTGAATTGCGGTCGCACCATAGGAAGCTGCGTGGGCCCACGCGAGTACACCTTGGCCACGCCTAACGAAGTCGAAGCCGTCTGGCCTGGTGTGGGCACGGCGTCGTCGTCGTCGGCGCCGTCGGCGGCGTCGGCGTCGGCGGCGGCGTCGTCGTCGTCCTCGTCGTCCGTCGTCGTCCCCTCGTGCGAGGACGAGAACGGCAGCCTCCTCGTCGCCTGGCGACGTCCACTGCGGGGTTGCGACCCCCTACTGGACGACCCGCCCACCAACACCTCCTCCTCCTCCTCGTGGTCATTGGCGGTCTCCTGCGGGGGGACCTGGTACGCCGAGCGTACGGCTCGATGCGGCCGCTGCCGCCGTCCGCCTGGCATTTTGCCGAGTGCCTGCAATGATAAAGAACAAAAGAGTTAGCATAAATAAATGACAAGTATTTGTAAAGGAACATAATAATAACAATATAGTATTACATGGCCTCGTAATTATCTCCGCGAACGGCAATATGGCGGGCGTGGAGTCGTCATCACTATCACTATCGTCGTCATTGCTATCAATATTGTCGAGCTCTCTTAAGTCATCACTGTCATCATCATCCTCATCACCTCCATAGTCATCATCATGTTCATCCTCCTAGACAACTCCATCGCGCTGCATCTGCCATCGCTCAAGCATTCTTAAGTCCTTGGCATCCTGCACCTCCTCACCCTCGTCCTCATCGATTTCGTTGTCTACTTCCATGCCCATGAGCGAACCAATGTCTATCTTCAAAGTACCTTCTAGCCCCTCAGGTTGATAGAACTCATCTTGGTTTGGGTCAAAGTCGTAATCATCGTCGTTTGGGAGAGGCGGTTTGCCGCACGGCGACACCAAATGCACAAGGCTCCAACCCGCAAGCTTCTCGTCTTTTTGGCACGCCCATGGGAGGTAATAAACTTGCGTGGCGTCTCGGTTGGCCACAATGTAGACATCATCTCCTTTATAGCTAGAGTCCTGTCGAATCTCGACTTGCCCTATCATAAGGTCTTGCCTCGTGACATCGGGATCGAACCAATGGCATTTGAATACCACCGGCTTGAAAGTCTCAGCACCCTTAAATTTGAGCTCGTATATCTCTTCGACTATGCCGTAGTAGTCCTTCTGATCCGTGACGGCCGTACGAACTCCGCTGCACATGGTTTTTAGGTTGGGTCGACTCTCCTCGTGCCTTCTCGTGCGAAAGCGATAGCCATTCACATCATAAACGGTGAATGACTTCACCCTACGGGAGAAGCCACGGCCCACCTGTTTTAATTCATCACTCATTTTTATATCCATTTGGGCCTGCAAGGGTGAGGACAGGTAGATTGTTACATTACTCGCTCCGGGGAGCAAAGTGGAATCACAAAGTCGGAAAGAGGTTAGTTGGTTGGTACCTTTGTACAGAACCAGGAGATGAAATCGGGCACACCGTGTCTAAGAAGATTGTCTTCTTCTTGCTCGGTAGGAGCCCTATTGCCTGTGCAGTATTGACTAATAAATTCCCTGAAAGAAGCAAGAGACTAGAGGGTCAGATCATGATAGGTGGAGGATAGTGACGGCGTAGGTAACAACCTCATTGAGAACTTACTTCTGATAAGGAATCACTTCATCAAGGTTGAGCAACAATGTGAACATGATAGTGTGCCACTCCTGATGGGTCAACTGCTTGTTGGTACCTGCGCTTCCACTTCCGAGATCCCCTTCGAAAAGGCTGAGGGTCGATGAGTTCTCGTCGGCGTTGTAACGAGGGGTTGGATTGTGCATGATGGGAAGATTCTCAGTATAGTACGCCTGTGTGAAGGTCGACACCTCCTCCAGAACGGAGGCCTCTCCCACGGATGCCTCAATCTTGGCTTTATTTCTACACTTTTTCCGAAGAAGCTTTAGACACCTCTCGATTGGATAGCACCAACGGGCCTGCACGGGACCCCCCAACCGTGCCTCGCGCGGTAGGTGCAAAATCAGATGCTGCATCGACAGGAAGAAGCCGGGTGGAAATATCATCTCCAACTTGCAGAGCAACAGAGGTGCAGCCTTCTCCAGTTCAACACAAACATCCCAAGACAACTCCTTGGCACAAAGCTGGCGGAAGAAAAAGCTCAACTCTGCCACGACAAGCCACACTGGCTCTGGGAGGTATCCCCGGGTCATCGCAGGAAGGATCCGCTGAATCCATATGTGGAAGTCATGACTCTTCATTCCTAAGACTTTCATAGTCTGCAAGTTCACGCCCCTGCTCAGATTCGCCGCATACCCATCAGGGAACTTTAACGTCTTGATCCACTGCAGTACTTCCTTCCTATCGGCCCTTTTCAGGATGTAATCGGCCGGGCCCCTTTTCCATTTCTTGCCGGGCGCAGGGGTCTTCATCACCAAGTTTGGTCTATCACAAATCATCTCCAGGTCCAGTCTAGCCTTGACGTTGTCCTTCGACTTTTTACCAACGTCCATGAGTGTTGCCCAGAGTGCCTTTGCCACATTCTTTTCTATGTGCATTACATCGATGTTGTGTGGAAGAAGGTCTTTGAAGTAGGGGAGCCTAGTCAAGCCCGATATATGAGTCCACATGTGGTCCCGAGCATATCCCTTAAAACCACCTGTCTCCTCAACTTCGAGAGCCTGTACGTCGGCAAGGACGGCGGCAGGGCTCTTAACCTGCGAAATGGGGCCGGTGACTTGAACACCTTTCGTGAAGTGCTTTACATCAAGCCTGAATTCATGGTTCTCAGGCAGGAATTGGCGATGCTTGTCGAAAGAAGCATACTTCCCACCCTTGGCCAGCCAGGTGAACATCATATCTGCCTTGCATGTCGGGCAAGGGAACTTCCCGTGAACACACCACCCGCTGAATAAGCCATACGCTAAGAAGTCATGCATTGAATACTGGTACCACACATGCATTCTGAAGTTCCTCTTTGTAGCTCGGTCGTACGTGAGTACCCCCTCTTCCCAAGCAAGTTGCAATTCATCCCACACCGGCTGCATGAACACACCCATATTGTCGCCCGGGTGTCCAGGTATTATCAGCGTCAAGATCACGTTCCTAGGTTCAAACATGACGCCGGGGGGGAGATTGAGGGGGATCACAAACACGGGCCAACAAGTGTATGCGGCCGCCATCATTCCAAATGGGTTGAACCCATCTGTTGCCAGCGCTACGCGTACATTCCGAGCCTCCATAGCCTTGACAGGATTCATGTTATCGAAGTGCTTCCATGCATCACCATCCGCCGGATGTACCATCTTGTCAGGATGGTATCTTTTGCCATTCTTGTGCCACGTCATTTGTTTCGCGGACTCCTCTGTCATATACAGCCGTTGAAGCCTCGGTAGAAAAGGAAGGTGCCGTACGACCATCTCGGGGACCTTAGACTGTTTCATGCTACCATCAGAGCCTTCTACCAACACGAACCTAGAGGCTTTGCACTTTGGACAGATTTTTGCTTCCTCGAGGTCTCCCCTAAACAGGACGCACCCCTTCGGACAAGCTTGGATCCTCTCATACGGCATCTTAAGTGCACGAAGGAGCTTCTGTGTAGCTAGGTGTTTTTCGACAAGACATGATCTGCCGGAAGCAGTGTGCCAACAATGCTCAACACGAGATCGAAGCCGTCTCGACTAATGCCCAGTTGCGACTTCAACCCTATTAGGCGTGAGACGGCATCCAGTTGCGTAACCCTTGTCTTCTTGTGAAGGGGCTTCTGTGTCGCCTCCATCATGTCGTAGAACGCCTTCGCGGTTTCCTCCGGATCTTCCTCCACATCCATTCCTTCGCCGAACCGTGCTTCATGGAAGTCTGCCATCATGTCTGCCATCCCGGCATCGGCATCGTACTCCTCGAGGACAGGTCCCACCACCTCGTCCCTAATAGGATGGTGTTCACCATGGTGGCGCCAATGGGTATAGTTTGGAATGAATCCATTCTTGAACAGATCTTTCCCCACCGTAACCTTTACTTTCCTTTTCTTGTTCTTGCACTGGCTGCAGGGACACGGCATCCGAATCGACCCTTTTGCAGCTGGGCCAAATGCTTGCTCCAGGAACTCATTCGTCCCCCTAATCCATTCATTGCTCTTACTTGCGAAGCCCGAGTACATCCACTCACGGTCACCCATGCTCTGTCATGCGGCAATGTTAACATGTGATAAAACCAGCAAGTGCATCTACAAC
>CM041630.1:67322069-67367362 GCA_023333625.1 Bothriochloa decipiens
AACTACCGTGTTGTGCTAGCTAGCACACATATTATTAACATATATATGTGCCACCAGTGACAAGTACAACGAGTGAAACCATGCTGTTGTAGACAAGTGGACAAGCACATTTGACCCGGCCGATCAGCTATCGAATAGATTATATTGCATATATAGATGTTGAGTTATTGAGTTCATGTTATTCTATAATTTGTTGTATTATATGGACTTATCGCAATCATGCGTGACACGTCACCATCATGTCGCTAGCGTAATAAAATTAGCCCTGGTATGATGTGTTTGCCTACTAGCTAGTATGTCTTATGAACCTCGACGACTCTTGATGCTCGTGATTAGCGCTATATCATCTGTTTGAGATTTGTAAGTTGTAACCGCATGCATTATATAGTTGTATTTACAACAAACTCTTTGTTTTAATAGTATTTTGTGCTTGCCAAAGTACGGAAATTTCTGCACTGCACACATTGTGCTATCGAAGACTAGTCTGTGGTCTCACACCACACTCTATCGAAATGAACAACACGTTGCTCTTTTTTATGTATTGACTTGTTATTATAAAGAAATAAACACGAAAGCAATACTAATCTAATTTGAAATTTGTGTAGTACACATCTTTTCCTTTTACATATATGTGTCCACTTAAAATATGCTCCATAATTGAGTGAGAGTATGGATCTATTTCTTCTAACAAACCTCTTCTATCAGAAGAAGCAACATAGAGCGGGAAGCAATCAAGTGATTGTGCACTGTCAAATTGTCAAATAGATTTCGACTAGTAATTTATATATATATCTTACAATATATTGCTATTTGCTAGGGAATCAATATTATATTAATATCTAAGAGACATTTTTTTCTCCAAAAAAAGCTTAGAGACACTAATTAAGAATAAAGTCTTGTGTCCTATTCACATTTTTAATTTGAATAATTATTAATTTAAAATTTGACTTTTTTTCTGTGTTTCGGTGCGATTTCGGTCTAGGACGGGCGTTCCGCGTTGTTCTTGTGGACTCCGAAGCCCCCTCAAGAACTTAGCACAAATTCTGGTTTTCGAACACCCTGTTTTTACTGAACGAATTCTTGAACACTTTTTTCTGGTGGAACGGAACAATCACAAACGTGATGTCACATGGCCCCCACAGACCGTACCAATGATCGCAGCCGCACAAATGGGTCAATGACTCGATTGCATAGCTTAATGTTTCGGCAGGGCCGCACCAACGGAAGCCTTCGGCAGGGCGCCGCCATTAGCAAGCCAGCCACACCGTGTCCACTCCACGAGATCCGGTAGGAGACGGATGTGGCCAGGTCGGAGGATCAGATGGCGTTCCAATTTCGCTAGCGCGTGGACCTGGTGATCTGCGATGCTTGGCCCATCTCGCGTGGAGATGGAGGATCAAGCGTTCCCATCTCTCTAGCGGCGGTGGCGGCTGTTCAGTCAGTTGCTCGAGGTAGAAGACGGGTACCGCGGTGTAACCGTGACCAAACCAACCCATGGGCCCTTCAAAATATGGTTTATCGTGGGCTGGTTTCTGGGTTGGTCCGGTTTTAAACCAGACCATGTACAGGGCGAGACGTGGCTGCTTGCTTGTGACCCAGATATACTGTACTAATATACACTCCATTATTTAATAAGTAAAGCTAGCATTGTTGTATTTATAAAGCCATAAAGACAAAAGGGCAAACGCGATCGTTTGAACCTTCCCGACAAAAGACGACAACGACCGTACCGGCCGGCGTCACCTTTCACCTCATTTATTTACACGCGTGTGCATACTAGTGTAACGAATGGTGGGTTTTTGCCGGTGATTGCGTATCCCGACCCATTTCACCCCAGGGGTTGGGGATACGCAAAAATGTGATCACCTTTCACCCCAGGCGCTGCACATCAACGAGACGGCGACCAGACCGGCCGCGCGCCTTTGTTTCGTCAACACACAAATCTGTGGAGAACCGAGCTCTCGGTTGGTCACCTGAGCGGGGTCTCAAGCTGCCCACCGCGGTTCCAGCGCCGGCTCACGCGACGCCTCACATAGGGACACTGTTCCGTAAACAGTGATTTTCGAATAAAAAATCATTTTGTCACCATGTCCGTCGTCTGCGGAGCTCTATCCTGAGGTCATGTTTAGATTCATCATAATTTTTTCACTTTCTCTATCACATCAATATTTAGCTGCTTGCATAGAGCATTAAATGTAGGTAAAAAAATAACTAATTACACAGTTTAGTTTAAATTACGAGATAAATCTTTTAAGCCTATTTGGTCCACGATCGAACAATATTTATCAAATAAGATAAAAATAATACTATTTATTAGATTTATTTTTTTCCATAATCTATAAAAATAATCGAGGGTGCACCTCACCGGCCTGGCCGGCATGTCTGGGCATGGTCAGCCAGAGTCCGGTCCAATCGGTGCGAGTGTGATTGTTTGCGTCCATATTCCTAGGGAGCCTGTTTGCTTGTATCGAAAAAGTGTAGCGACCTTGCACAGCAAAGTGGTAGGCTTACCACCAGACGAGTCGTGACAGGCGTTTCAACAAGCAGCTAGCGGACACGAGCGTGCTATGCTCCACCACCATCACAACCGCCATGCTCCCCTCCCCGGCATCGACCGGGCAACCGTATGGCTGTGTCCAGCATGGCGCCCTCACGGCTGACAATGCCGGCGCGTCCGCGCGCTGTGCCTCGTGGCTCCACGCGCGCGGCGGAGTGCACCGGCGTGGACCAAGGCAAAGCCATGTCCTTTGATCTCCAGCGCGCTTATGCCACGTCCAGCCGCCTGGAGCTTGCCATGGCGCGCGGCGAGGCCCCACGACCCCGACCCCTTCGTCCTCGCGCACTCCTGCAGCGGGACCGAACCATCTTCGCGAAGTCTCCATGGACGACCTCGATTTGCTCCATGGACTAGGTGCAGGTTCCTCCGCCAGCAGCGCGAGGCTGCGTGTGCAGGGTCCTCCGCCTCCGCTGACGCGGGTGTCCGTGCGTGCAGGACCTTCGGCCGCCGTCGTCGTGGGGCTGGCCTGGACGTCCCCCGGGCACAGCAACGGGTGCGAGCGGTGAAGTACGACGCGGATTGGAAAGGGACTGGTGGGTGAGAGAGCAGCCGCGGGAGGTGACTCCAACACGGGCTTGTGCGCTGCAAGAAGTCGAAACGAGCTAGGCCGCAAATAAACGACCAATTTCTGCGTATCCCGGGAGCCACCTTTTTGTTGCTTTAAGGACCGTGCGAGCCGGGCTCTAAAGCGGGCCAGGTGACACAAACATGGGAAGTTGCAGCCCGGGAGCGCGGCCGGGCCGTCGGGCCACCTCCGCAAATGCACTCGCAGTTTCGTCGATATCTGAAAGGACACGATTTCTACCGTGTGTAGTTGTAGGTCTGTAAGCGTGTTTAGTAGTGTGCGTGTGGTATGTACGCTGATCAGATACTACGGCTATATCAATAACCGGCATTAAAAAAATAAAAAAAACACACAAATCTGTGGTTGGTTGGTACACACACAGCAAATCGGTTCTTGCTGCTGCTGCTGCTATCTTCCTGCTATCGGAGTCCAAAAATGAGGCGACATCGGTAACATGACGATGGCTACTGGCTAGTCCTTTTGATTGGCAGGCAGTACTATAGTAGTACTAGGCCCAGGGTGCCTATCTGCAGTGGCAGTGGCAGCCCACAGGAGTCGCTGACGCCGAGCGGCTCCATATTTCCATTCCCGACGACGACGTCTATTAATCTGTCCTCATCCATTGCACTTCATTTTGCTGGGGCCACCACGACCCATCACGTAGCCATACAATGCAGGTGTACATGTTATTACTACTACTCGTAGTATTTTGTCCAGGCTCGCAAAGATCAATCATGCCTAATTTGGCAGCACCATATCGCTGTCTTAAGTAAATGCTCCTCTCTGGATCTTTGATTGGCGAACAACCCCCTCTAGACACGAACGATGATTAATTACTTCCTTCGTTCCGGATTATAAATTGTTTCAATTTTTCTAGATATATAACTTTTGCTATGCAACTGATGTACACCATGTCTAATACTCCGTACGTTTTTTACGTCATATTAGGTTTATCCTAAGCCAAACATTTCTATCTTTGACCGTCGATACGTTTAGATTCATTATAAAAAATACATTGGCCTTATTTTGACCATTCGTATTATTCAAGAATTTATGCAAAATATCATTTATTTTATTGTGTATCAAATTTTTTTTAAAATGATTTAAATTTAACTATGTTTGTACAAATTTTTTTGAATAAGACGAGTGATCAAACTTGGGGTCAAAAAATTTAAATGAACTATAAATTATAGCGGAGGAAATATGACGCATATAATCCTCCTTGATTATCATATTTGGGTTGGTGATATGCATTAATAGAGATACACATGTGAATGTGTCCTTTTGAGTTTTTGTTCACCTAGCTAGAATACTTTATATTTTGATACAAATTTTAAACTCTCAACTATACTTACATATTCACGAAACACAGAGTATATCTAAAATCTAGAAAAAGCCAAATGAATTCAGTTTGAAATGACTGGAACTAGTCAGTCTCTGCTCAAGATCATCCTACTCCAAAACAAAATTCAACTAGTTCGTTGTAACCATTTTTCTTTTCTACCTACTCGCTTTGAGACACATCTCATACATTCTTTTGTTTTTCTCCCCAACCAGCTAACCTAAGCACGTCCTTTTCGTATTTATTTTGCATATTTTTAATTTTTTACTAGTAGAAAGGATCGTTCAGTTGACCAGAACACCCGAGCAAAACTTTACGCACAAACAAAGACTAAAACATGCGTGAGTTTGCTACTTGGTAGCGGCTAGCCAAAGCTGCCACTGGTTTCCTCAATCCAAAGAAGAAAAAAGGGATTTGCTATAATACAATCGTCTGATTTTTCGTCAAGTACCCAGGCGATGTTCTTTTCCACGTCCAGCTCCCACACGGCGTCCACTCGGTAAGAAAAGCGTCGCCTGAAACCAAACAGGCGACTGGAGTTTAGGAATTATATGGAGAAAAAATAAAGTGGCCGGGTACTAATTCTTTACAAAAAATAACTTATACATATTTCTTTTACAACAGAACTATTACATCTTAAAAAGCATACTACACGGAGCCGTTCCAATGAATGATTTTTCATCAAATAAATAAATATAAATACTAGTTCTAGAAAGAAAGGCCAAAGTCTGATGAAGAGATGAGAGATGGCACACGTGCACTAAAAAGTTGCTAGCTCGCAATGTGTTTATCCATCCAAAGCTCTGAAGATGAGATTAGCAGCAGCCATGACTGATTGGAAGACGGTTCGTGGATGTGAATATGTGATAGGGACAACCAATTCGCCAGATGGTGGAAATATGCCACGCTTTTCCCGAGAAGAGGCAGCCGGAATTAAGCATGGCGCTCTTTTCCTAATTTGAATCGCATAAACTAATTGTATTTTCACTAGTTAGTCGGATTAATTGTTTTTTTTTTACCGAAGTCAACGTGAGAACCCCATATCTATTTTTTTATTTTTCTAATAATACAGACCTGTTTAGATTCGCTCCCACAGGAAGTCGAACTCAGGTCTGCTGGGTGCTACTCAGGTGCTCTAACCAGTAGACTAGAGTTAATTGTTAGATGGCTAAAAGTAGATGACTATAAAGTTTGGTCCAATATTATTTGGATATCCATGGACCACTGGATATATTAGTCCACTGCTGTTTAGTTTTGATAGTTTCAGTAGAAACACCGTGCTTGTATATCGATGGGATACAAGTTTACTCGTGTGTAATAGACAAGTGTGTGGATATATTGCCTTACTTTTACCAGCGTTATCAAGAAGGAAGTGTCAAAATCACCTCAGGCACCGTGGGCACGAAAGAGGCACTCCACCCATTTAACGTCCACCAAACGAAACGAACAACCGTGAACGTCTCTGATGTTGATCCATCACAAGAGGAGTCGTTAGTGGAAGCTAGGTATAACAAGGGACATTGCACACGCCAGGAGTCCCATCCAGGGGAGCTAGGAAGGAACGTTTAAGGATCTGTTTTGCAGACTAAGAAACAGTAACCGAAGGGGCACACACCAATATGTGATTTTATATAACTAGGAGAATAACCCACGCGTTGCTGCGGGAATGTGGATTAGTAGATTACGTGGTAGATGATATGAACAAACAAAATACTTATGTATCTTGCTGATGTGGACATTATAATTATATGGCTAGTGGATTTGTATGTGATAGTGTAACACCCCTGGTGTTACAGTAACTAAAACTTGCCATGTCATCATATGCATTGCAAAGCATTCATGTTTAGGTCAACCTTGATGTGTATTAATTAAAACAAGTTTACATATTATAGGTTGCTTGTGTTTCTGAAATGCTGTGTTACATGAAATGATGAGTTGATTGCTAATTGAAAAACTATTTTCAAAACCCTGTTTTACCTCCTTCTACATTTTAAAACCTGTAAGGAATTTTGAGATATTCTAAATATATGATTTGTAGATCTTGATAAGAGCTACAATAATGGTATTCAAAGTTTTTCAAGTTTCCAAAAAGAATTTCAAATGAATTTAAAAATACAGTTTTTCAGCATTTGTCCCCTTTTGATTTTAAACCCATGGTTCAAAAATTATGCATATTTTGGGAAAACTTTGTATATGAAAAATGTTTGGTTTGAAAAGTTGAGCATTCTATAGATTTGAAGATTTTCAAGTTTTATTGAAAAATCAAAAGTAATTTCAAATATTTATTTCTAGGGTTTAGCTCCCCTTTTTAATTTGAATTCATATTTCAAAATCTAGGCAGAATTTGAAAAGGTTCATTAAATAAAAAATGTAGCTCTTGAAAAGTTATGTAAATAATATTTTTATAGATTTTCAAGTTCCTATATATTTTTGGTAGTAATTTAGATTTTTCTGAAAAAACCTTGGTTGCTACAGTAATGCTGACGTCACCATCTTCAATTCCTCCTCATTGCTCCCCGTCGCCACCGTGTCCATGGCCGCCATCCAGGCTTGCCGGCTGTCGCCAGCACGCGCCCGTCACTGGAAAACTCCTTGCCTGCGTGTTGCCCGCCCATGCTTCGCCTCCTTCATATAAATAATGGAGCCGGCCGCCGCTTTTCTTTCTTTCCCCTGCACGCCATCGCCATCGCCGTCGTCCGTCGTCCGCCAGCGAAATTTATCGCCGTCGATCCATCCTTGCTCGCTTGCTCTTGCCAACAGCTTCGCAGCGCCCTTGCGATCCGTTTGAGACTGCTCACGCCCGCTCTCGCCGCCTGAGACGCCTGCGCGCCGTCATCCTCTTGAGGTCCGGCAACACCGCCGTCGCTCGCCACCGCACCGACGTCCGCCTGCCATGGTGAGCCTCGAGTTGCTCTTCCTAGTTCATTAGCTCTGCCTTGACGTTGTGCTCATAGTCGGCTCGACCGTTTTGTCAAACCAGCCCTGGACGCGCCGGGACGCGACTGTTGCCATCGGAGCAAGCCGCCGCGACCGCCATAGCCGTTGAGCTTCGACCTCCGCTTCACCTTCGGTCCTTCCAGGGTGCACCTCAGAGTCGCGGTGAGCTTCTGCGCATGCCCATCCCTTCGGTTAAGTCCCTGTTGCACCATAGCCGCCGGAGTACGTGTCGCCGGCGAGCTTGCCTTGCCGCCACCGCCGCGCGCGTGGCCGTGCTCGTTAGGAGTCGTCTTCGGCTCAATTTGTTGCACGGTTAGGTTCGCCTAAGTGTGCTGGGTGCGTCGGTATTGGGCTCATCGGAGAGGGTCCCGACAGCCATCTCCATCCTGTGTCGCGCCGCCGTGTCCGCCATGGTCGACGGTGACCCCGTCCTGAAGCCCTGCTGCTTCATTAGCCATGTCAGTGAATGCGCCTCGTCTCAAGGGTCACGTAGATGCCAACCCGGTCGCCAGAGACCTCATCGCCGGCGAGAAATCATCGGTCAACCACCGGCGGGTCGTGGTCAACGTCGGGGAGATTTTCGCTTTTTCTTTTTCTATTTTTAGAAAATATTTAAAAATGCTTTTTATTCAATAATTCATAGTAATTCATGTATAGTTCTAAAATTTCTGAAAATTTTTGTGTATTCTCTTTATGATGTTCTCCACCTAGAAAAAATATAATATGCCAATTTTGAGTACTTTTTGTATGAGTTAAAATTAGCTATTTTAATTGAAAAATACATTTTCAATGATTTTTAATACATAAAATAATTGGCTTTTAATTCTAAAAATTATTTTGCCATCTAATTAGACCATAAGCTTTTTAAAATAAAATTTTGAGCTTAATTAGACAACTTTAATTTTTGGCCTTTATTTTATGCTTTTAATTAATTAAATAACCCTTTTAATCATGTCTAATCATTATACGGTTGTTTGACTTTGAGATTGAGTGATGACCTAGGGTCATTAACCTTAATGACCTTTAGCACCTTATTTAATTGTTTGAGCTTAGCATCTTTGAGCATCATGTTTATTATTTCATCATGTTGAAGCATGCCATGTTATATCGTGTAGTCCCCGTGAACGAGGAGAGTGTTATCGATTCAGCCGTCAAGGAAGAACATCCTCAGGAGTTGAGTGTCGAGAATTGTGGTGCTAATCCAGAGCCCGAGCCTGTCTTCTCCGACTATCAAGGCAAGCCCCGGATACATTTAAACCCTTCCTTGTTTTTATAAAGTTTTTATCACTTTAGCTTATGAAACGATGCATTAAGTTCTAGGAGTTGAGTGATATCCTACTTGCTGAATTTACCTACCTTGTCACTCCAATATCATCCTTGAAACCTGTTTTGTTTTTAAAAATGTTTAGATATGCTTAGCCTTGCTTAATGAGTTAGTCTTTCAAAATAACTATTTCAAAATGGTTGAGTATGACACTGCTTTATGATAATAAAACTTTGAAACCAGACGGTAACCTACATTGAGAAAAGACTCTTTGGTGTAGTGTTTCCATCTGTGTCATCTAGGATCAATCGTGGAGGCCTGTGTGTGGTTGAGACTTTGCAACTAATCACATACTCCGGTAAGCCTAAGATATTAGCTATTCCATGAGTGGAACGGCGAGCCCGCGCACTGGGAGTGGCGAGATGGCGGGAGTAGCGTGTAGCCACCCTACGGATCTGAGATGGACGGAAGCATCTAGGTTGGCAGTAGGGCGGTGGAGTATTGTGCTCTCGGGTGGCGCGGAAACTATTCTTGTCTTGGAGGATCTAAGTGACGGTTGATATGTGCAAGCTTAAGTGCTACATATGTCGTGTGATTAGGGATCCCCAGCTGGGTATAATCGGTTCGAATCGTCGTTGCTCCTCAGTTATGGAGACTCGACCCTCTGACTTATCATGTGGTCCTCATGTAAGGAATGAGAATGAAGTTGTTTGTTTATCTTGAGCTAGATTAGGACAACTCTACTTTCTGTCATAATAAAAACTGAATAAAAATTTGATCCAAAGAGCTGTTCTGCAAAAGTCCTTATCTTTCGCAGCCTTACCTTGTCCCACTAGCCTGCATTCCTGAATCTTCTCCCCTCTTTTCGTCGGGTCAGTCTTGTTGAGTACTTCAGGGTTTGTTGAACCCCTGTTGCAAGTATATCTCATGCACAGGTTTGCTCTGCACCCTGTTGCATGACGGTCGTTGCGGAGAGTGACGACGAATAGAGTGTTTGGCTCTTGGGCAGAGCAATACGTTTGGGTTTTGTAATAAAAATATCTATCACTACTCCACTACCATTATGGTTTATAATAATATAACTTAAGGTATTGTTAGGTTTGTAAGTTTGAAAACAAATGGTTTGTAAACTTATGTTATTGTAATCCTTCCGCTCTTCTACTCTGATGTATAATATTTGTATAAAACTGTTGTAATACTGCAACGTCTCTTTATAATGATTGATCTTGCTCGAAGAATCATGGATGATTCGGGATTCGCCTGACAGACCTTTTAAGTCTTATAGAATATATGCACGACTATCAGAGGTCTGTTAAGACAATGATTAGTGCATGTGGGCCATATTATTTAGGAGATTCTGCCACAGATAGTGCATTGCTTGGTTGGACTGCTTGCATGTTGAGACAAATATAATGACTTAGTGACGTGGACATTATAATTGCATTGGTGTAGTGGATTTTTAATTATATGTGGTAGTGAGTTGCTTAGGTGGACATATTGTATGTTCATTAAAATAGCTAAGTGAAGTCTGTTCGTATATGAGTTATCGATTAGCGAAGTGATTCTCTAAAATAAATAAAAATCTAGTAAATGAAAATAGCTTGTCCTGATTCACCCCACGTATATAGTCATTGTATGCATACTTCCTCTGTCCTAGAATAAGGTGCATTCTAGCCTTTGGAAGATGTCCTCAAATATAGTACATGTGGGAAACAAGAAGATAATTTACTTAAATAAGAGTACATGATTATTTTTTTACAAGAAAGGTAACTCATGCACTTGCCATATTTTTTAAAGGACTAATAGTTCAACCTTTAATCATGCGGAATAAGATCAGATTTCAATACATTAGGAAGATAAGTGAGAGATACATGCGTCTATTTTTATCTCTCTTATTTTATCTTAAAATGACTAGAATACACTATATATCAGGACGAAGGGAGTAGAGTTTATCCTAGAGAACCATAGGAATTTTTTTAGCCTAATAATTAGTGTTCACAAAGAATTTGATGCATAAGAAGCTCTTCCAAATAAAACAGTTGCATAGTAACATGACATTACACGACTAGTCCCATCACATTAAATTTTCAGCTCACAAGATGGGTGCATATGTAGCATGTCATAAAAGACAACACATAAAACAACCTATTTGTATAAGTCAATAATGCTAAAAAGACTTGTACGAGTCAATACATTCGACTTCACTAGTATTTAAAAGTAATAAATAGAAGCTAATGCCATATATACCTCCGCCCAAAACTAAATCAACTCCCAACATGATAAACTACTCTGCAACATTTATGACACTGAATATATATATTATAAAACCAAATTTCATGATGCATCCAACAACATGTTGACATGTCATAAATATTGATCCTCTTTTTCTACGAGTCTATTCAAACTTAACATAGTTTGACTTTAGAGTACCTGAGTAGCATCCAATAGGTCTGGGTTTGACTCCCCATAGGAGCGAATTTAAACAGATCTGTATTATTAAAAAAACAAAAAACTAGGCATGAGTTTCCCGTCCTGATTTCTGTAAAAAAAACTTAACATATTTTGACTTTAGACAACTCTTAAAGTTAATTTACTTTGAATTAGCACTTAGTAGTTGACTTTGTTCAGCGGAGCTCTGTGACTTGTGTTCAATACCTGTTCTATGAAGTTTTTCGAACCAGGGTTTTTCTTCATTTTAATCGTAGTTGCGTGGATGTTTCACAATTATCAAAGTGTGCTAGTCACATTTGGAGTTTGGTGATCTAGCCACGTGTATTATCTTTAGATACATGTGTACATCTAGCTTGTGCGTTTAGACTTTGTTTTCGAATTTGTTGTGCTTAAATTGAGATACTACAACTGAACTTGGTATAATTGATTGAGGCAAGAAAAAAAAAGAGAAGATATAAAGGAGGCCGTTGGAACGCTTAACGGCAATCCAAGTCCAAGCAAGAAACACGCGCACCAAATCCTCTCCCGCCTGTCATGTCAGTAGGCGTGAGCCGCCGTCACGCCGTCACGTGCAAGCAAGAGACCCGAGCGCCGAACGGAGATTCCAATTATTCGCTGCCTGGCTCTCGGCTCGTCAAGCCAAAAGCCGCGGGGGAAGGGGCAAAAAAGAGAAGAGCCGCGGGCCGGCCGGCGGGCGGAGCAGCCCAGAAGGAAAACCAGCGTCCGCCAAGGCTGGCCACCGCTGCCTGTCCCCTTCCCGAGCGTCCAGCAACCAGCCAGGTCTGCCAAACGGAAAACGCCCCCGGGTGGGGGTGGGGGGTGTTGCGGCGGGCGCGCGCGCAAATTCTGGCTGGCTGTGGCTGGCTGGCTCGCCAGCTCCCGCAAAACCAATTAAAATAACAAAATTTATTCTCGCGTGCGACGAAACCTCGAGACGCCGAGGCAGACAGGGGGAAGGGGGGCAGGACAGAGAAAGAGGAGAGAGGCCGAGGGCAAGCCAAGCCTAGGAGGGAAGGAGGGAAGGAGGGAAGGAGTCCGCTTCCGAATCTCGCGATCCCCAATCCGGAGTCCTCGATTCGCCGATCCGGCCGCGGCAGGGGGAGAGATCCCGTCGATCGGGGAGCTCGTGCTGCTCCGATTCGAGCTCTGCTCGCGCGGGGCGGCCCGCCCTTCCTTCCTGCTGCTGAGGTCGCCCGCCCTCCTCCGCGCCGGGCCAGCCGGGAGCTGTGCTGTGTTCTGCTGCCTCGTGGTAGAGGCAGGTAGGTGCTTAGGCGCAGGTGCAGGCGGGGTGCACCTGCACCCGGCTGGGTGGATGCTGTCCGTGAGGCGGCGGCAGGAGGATGCAGGCGGCGTCCGCGTAGCCGCAACGCAGCAGCAGCCCCGGGGCGAGCTCGCCATGGACAACGACGCCGAGCTCGAGGAGGGGGAGGCCTGCGGGGACGACACCGCCTTCGTCGACCCCGACGTCGCGCTCTCTTACATTGTGAGTCGCTCCCGCCGCCTCCACCAATGTCGCGTCGCGGCTCTGTCCCTGCTTCCGGGTGCCTTGCAGGCATCGTCCGGTTCCAGTTGATGCGCTCCCGGTTTAGTGCGGTCGCTCCGATTATCGTAGACAGCGAATTAAGTGGTCTGTTTCGGTTGCGACCGGGGGATTGGTGCTTTGCCACCGCAAGCAATTGCTTAGCTGGATCACTTAGGAACCTGCTTAATCTGTGATAGGAATGGGGTACTATACTACTGGAATGGAAGGAAGCAGGCAATTGCGTTACTGGGTCATTTACTCTTTTCTTTCCTCACTTGGTTACTTGCCTGGAGGTTAGGATGCTAAATTAGTCAAGTAAGTACTATGGTGATGATGCTATGATGGAAATGGAAAGAAAAACTGCTCTCGTGGTTTGTCCTTGCTTTTGTTAGGTACCCGCTAGTGATTTGGCTGCTCTCTCTCTCTCTCTCTCTCTCTCTCTCTCTCTGTGATTACACTAAGGTTTTTATTTTTGGAATGCGCCCGTTTTCAGTGTGGTATGGTGGGGGGTCTGTCTTATCATTCCTGCCGTTTTTATTTCCTTCAACTACAATACCAAAGTCATACAGCTACTACTGTCCTGCTTGAATAAGTTTCTGCAAGTTGTGACAGTGGGATCGTGTGCTCCCTTGAGAGTGTCTTTTTCTCAGCGGTAGATCCTGCAATGCCTTTTGGTCTATGATGCACCGTGTGTTACTGAGATCTGTCCTTGTTTTGAGCTTAAGACAATCTTTATACACTTTGTAACTGCAAACTTCTAACACACAGTACATGCCGTATGACTCTGTTTGTCCAGAAGAAAGGTTAAGAGAAAGAAGATATGTGAATGTTGTATACTTGACCAAATTTTGGTAACGGTAGCATCTTTTTAGTCTATTTGAAAAATGACATATTCAGGGTAATTGAAGGGAGTAGCTAGCCTTGTCTTGTGCAGTTCACTGTCTTTAGGGTGACTCCAGCTTAAAACGAAGTCACAAGCAAGACAGAAATTTTGGTTTTTAAGATTATATACTGTACCACCAATCAATTTTGCATTAACATTCTTTGTATCCTATGGTTTGCATGTTTCAGGACGAAAAACTTCAAGATGTACTTGGTCATTTTCAGAAGGACTTTGAAGGAGGCGTGTCTGCAGAGAATCTAGGTGGGGATATGTGAACAGTTGCTGTATCAGCTTGATTAGGGTTCGTTATAGATGATCATTAAGCAGAGCTTTAATCTTTGACAGGGTCCAAATTTGGTGGATATGGTTCATTTTTACCTACGTACCAGCGCTCTCCTCTTCCTCTAACTAGAAGTCCACCTAAGGCAGCCAATGTTGCCTCAAAATCTCCGTTTCACCAGTCTAGTGAGGTGCCTAAGTTTCTGTTGGCTGTGATCATCTACTGTCATAGAACAGTGTTATCATGAACATGCTCTTGTCTGGCATTGATGATGTAATGATTTGTAATGTAGGGCATGTCTCAAAAGCCTCCTGCTGTGGCAGTTTCATCTACCCCCCAAAGTAATGGTCCCATGGTGCCTTTTTCTGGTGATTCAAGTAAAAAGGAAATACGCCCAACCACAAAGGCTGAAAGGGGTTCTGTTTCCCATGATTCGTACGGGCTATCAAAATCTAGTGACCAAAACAGACTTAAAGTCCGGATCAAAGTTGGCTCTGATAATGTTTTGGCAAAAAATAATGCGGCTATCTACAGTGGTTTGGGTCTTGATATTTCTTCACCTTCATCCATCGAGGATAGCCCCGATGGCTGTGGGAGCCTGTCCCCTGAAGTTAACAATTTGCCACATGAATCTCCACAGACCATTCTTCAGGTAAATTATTCTGGTATAGCACAACTACACAAGGTCTTTATACTTCTATTCCATTCTGTAGTAAAAGGGGGTTGATGACAAGTTTCATTTCAATGATCGAACAGATCATGACATGCTTTTCAGTTCCTGGAGGCTTCCTGTTATCCCCTCTACCAGCCAATATTTTGCAATTGACAAAAAAGGTTGTAGCTTCGTCAAATAAGTGGGAGTCAAATGTGCACATAGAAGACATACAAGAACCATATGAAGGCCATGTGGCTAAAAAAGTGAAATCTGATGGTAAGAAAAAGAAGTTGATAGATGCAAAAAATTCAAAGAACAGAAATGATATTAGTGCAGTTATGAAAAAGGAGATTGATATAGAAACAGCAGCTGGTCAAAAGATCCTATCTGAAGCTCTCAACATATCATTGCTATCTGATTCCAGAGCTATGGATGCAAAAGGCGAGAATCGACTTGAAGAGGAGCCAGCAGAAAACAAATTGGGCGGAACTAGAGATGCTCGATTGAAAGAGCGGTCCACCAAGACTGACTCCATGACTATCAAAGTGGAACCTCTCAAAGCAGAGGCGATGGAATGCTTAGAGAACAGTAGTTTTGGCAGTACAGAAATAGAATTTTCAGCAGCGAAAGGGGAACCAAAACCCAAGACAGAAAAGGGAGAGACAACCTTAGAAGAGAGGAATACAACTAGTGACAAAGACCTAATATCGGATAGGAAGCAAGAAAAGAAAATAAAACCCGAGAGTAAATGTAATGCCTCTAACTTTGAAGCTAGCAATGTTATAAACGAAAGAGCTCCAGCTGTTTCTCGGAGCATAGGAAAAGTTTCAGGTAAAGAAACTTTACCTTATGACACAAATGGGGAAAATAACTCCAGGAGTGAGGTCAAAAAAATGCAGAGAGAACAAAAGACCAACGTTTCGACGTCTTCTGATTTCCTGGAGGATGAGAAACACATTCATTCTTCTGCTGCGGTTAAGGAGAGGAAAAGTGACATGCAATCGAAATCCAGCCATACTGGAAAGAAACCTAAAGCGAAGTCACAGAGAGATGTTAGGGATAACTTGCCCAAAGGATCTTATGGAAGCAAGGAACAGGACACATTGGAGAATGAAAGTGCCTTTGGAGATCCCCGACCAAAGGAAAAACCATGGAAATATGACAGCGAGAAGGATTCTGATGCACCTGGGATCTTGAGGAGGGAGATTTCTTCTAGTGTAAAGCATGACAAGCACTTGGCTTCTGAGGAGCAGAAGATGCATATACCTCCACCTGCCACTGTATCAGCCACAAATCCAGCCCCTACTCATGCAGCCCCAGTTGTAATAGAGGAACATTGGGTGAGCTGTGACATATGTGATAAATGGCGTCTCCTACCTTATGAGTTGAATCCTTCAACTCTTCCTAAGAAGTGGAAATGTAGCATGCAGTATTGGCTGTAAGTTTAAGTCCATTCATACTTTCCAGTTTCCACACCTGGATGTTTTATAATCTTTAGATATTTTCTGCTCAATCTTTGTTGTGTTCTTTTTTGAGGGAAATCTTCTTTTTGTGCTTGTTTCTGTATGATGTTCCTTGTTTCCTTTGTCTAATGTCAGCGTATGAACTAGGTAGCATGTAACCACTGCTATCTTACCTGTCTTGGGTTGGTTGTTTTGATGCGTTTAAACAACTACAGTTTGGTTATGAATTTTCAGAACTCAGAGGACCCGTTCTGATAAATAGAACATATGTTTGGAATTTTGATAGGTCTTACTGCATGAATCTTTGTGCTCAATTACATCGTCCTGTCAAAGTAGTTATCCGATGACCTCCATATGTTTGGGATTTTGATAGGTCTTACTGCATGAATCTTTGTGCTCAATCATACCGTCCTATCAAAGTAGTTATCCAATGACCCCCATTGCTATGTTCAATTTGATATTTTATCAGCTGTGCTTGTGCCGAACTTCATGGATTCTGATAATTATAAGCCTAGATATTTGTTTTCATATTTTTTGAGCAAAAAAATGTTGTCATATTTTTAATTTTGATATTTTATAGAGGTACTGATACCTTTAGTTTAAAGAGTTGACTACATAGGACTAAAGGCCAAAACAATCTTCACTTTCTTGTGTGTCTGGAGAGTATTTTATGCGTACATACCAAGGAGTCATAGAATCTGAAACTTCACTGATAGAATTAGGTTTCCACTCAATTGGGCTAACCCTAGAAGGGTAGCAATATAGTGGTGCATACATGGGCCTCATGGGCCTAAATCACTCGTACTCCAACACCCCCCCGCAGTCTGAACTACCGAGGCAGCGGGGTTGCAGACTGGACACGAAAAGAAGTACAACACACGAGCCCCCCCACAGACGCAACTAGCCACCGGTGATGTTGAGGCTGGAGCGGAACTCGGCTAAGGTTGAGGACGGGAGACCCTTGGTGAAGATGTTGGCGAACTGTGAGGTGGTCGGCACGTGGAGGACCCGAACATCGCCGATGGCGACCCGATCACGGACGAAGTGTAGATCGATCTCCACATGCTTGGTCCTCTGGTGCTGCACAGGGTTGGTGGAGAGGTACACCGCACTGACGTTATCACAGTAGACCAGCGTGCTCCGGGAGAGAGGGCTGTGGAGCTCGGCGAGGAGCTGCCGGAGCCAGGAAGCCTCAGCCACGCCGTTAGCAACAGCGCGGTACTCTGCCTCTGCATTGGAGCGGGAGACGACCGGCTGGCGCTTGGACGACCAGGACACCAGGTTGCCGCCCAGAAAGACAGCGTAGCCAGAGGTGGAGCGCCGAGTGTCCGGACACCCGGCCCAGTCAGCGTTAGTGTAGACGACCAGCTCGGTGGAGGAAGACCGGTGAAGAAGCAACCCATAGTCGACAGTGCCGCGGAGGTAGCGGAGGAGGCGCTTGAGAGCAGCGAGATGGGGCTCCCGGGGATCATGCATGTGAAGACATATCTGCTGCACGGCGTAGGTGATGTCCGACCTGGTGAAGGTGAGGTACTGAAGTGCACCGGCAAGACTCCGGTACGCAATGGGGTCTGCCACCGGGTTGCCCTCGACCTCCGACAGCTCGCCCTGGGTGTCAACCGGAGTGGAGCAGGGCTTGCAGCCAGTCATCCCTGCTCGCTCCAGGATATCAAGAGTGTACTGCCGCTGGTGAAGCAGAAGCCCGGTGGGACGAGGCTCAACAGTGACCCCGAGAAAGTGGTGTAGCACACCCAAATCCTTCATAGGAAACTCTTGCTGAAGAGCACTGATTATGCGGCGGAGTAGTGACGGACTGGAGGCTGTGAGGACAATGTCATCAACATAGAGCAGCAAGTATGCAGTCTCAGCTCCATGGTGGTAGATAAACAGGGACGTATTTGACTTGGCCTCCACAAAGCCCAGTGTCACTAGGAAGGCAGCAAGCCGAGAGTGCTACGCCCGAGGGGCCTGCTTGAGGCCGTAGAGAGACTTGTTGAGCCGGCAGACCATGTCAGGACGGGAAGAGTCAACAAATCCCGCCGGCTGACTGCAGTAGACTGTCTCAGTAAGGTTCCCTTGCAGGAAAGCATTCTTGACATCCAGCTGATGCACTGGCAAGGAGTGTGCAAGGGCCATTGAGAGCACCGTGCGGACGGTGGCTGGCTTCACCACCGGGCTGAAAGTCTCATCGTAGTCGACTCCAGGGCGCTGAGTGAAGCCCCGAAGAACCCAGCGGGCCTTGTACCGCTCCAGGGTACCATCAGCCCGCCGCTTGTGTGTCCAGATCCACTTGCCGGTGACGACGTTGGAGCCGAGCGGACGGGGCACCAAATCCCATGTCTGGTTGGCGAGGAGAGCCGCGTACTCCTCTTCCATTGCGCCGCGCCAGTGAGGGTCCGACAAGGCGTCGCGAACGGAAGAGGGTACAGGAGAGACCTGCGGGTCGCCGGGCGTCGCCGCAAGAGCCCGGGGCTGCAGGGTACCAGCCGCGTGCCGTGTCACCATAGGGTGAACATGCCGCGGGTGTCGGTGAAGGAGCGGTGAGTGGTACACCGGCGGCACGACTCGGGCAGCCGGGGGTTGCGGCGGTGGTGTAGGCGTCGCCGGCGAAGACGGGGCCACCGGTGGCGACTGAGGCAGGGCCACCGGTGGTGACTGAGGCAGTGGCGGCGCCGGCGGAGGAGTAGCCACCGGCGGTGACTGAGGCAGAGGTGCCACCCGCCCACGACGCTGGTAGACGTGCACCGGCTGGGTGAACCGCGCAGAAGGTGCGACGACACCGGCTGGGCGACACGCGAAGCCAGGGCGGAAGCCGGCGTACCCGGACTAGCAGCAGGCGTGGGGGCCGCACCGAAGGGCGAGGCCTCCGGACCCGTGCAGGGCGCAGGGCCAGGGGCGTCACCGGTGAGGCACGGCCCGGCGGTGTGCACGGTGGGCCCGGTGGAGCAGTACCTGCAGGAAACAGCAAAGGTGGCTGGACCACCGGGTCAGTGGGAAACAGCGAGGAGAGGTTGAGGTCAGGGGCAGAAGCCGGCGTCGTGGTGGTGAAGGGAAAAACGGACTCATCAAACAACACATGGCGAGAGATGACCCGACGAGAGGTGAGATCATAGCACCGGTAACCCTTGTGATCCGGGGAATACCCGAGGAAGACACGCAGGGTCGAGCGGGGAGCCAGCTTGTGGGGAGCGGTGGCAGTGGTGTTAGGGTAGCACTCACACCCGAAGACACGAAGGTGCTCATAGCGAGAAGGGGTGCCGAAAAGAGCGTGGTGTGGCGTGGGAGCTGGGCAGGCAGCGGAAGGAAGGCGGTTAAGGAGGTAGGTGGAGGTGTGAAGACTGCCCAGAATCGAGCAGGAAGGGACGCATGGAGCAGAAGGGTGCGCATGATGTCGTTTGTGGTGCGAATCATGCGCTCCGCCTTGCCGTTTTGGGAGGAGGTATACGGGCAAGACATGCGCAACTGAACACCGTGAGAGAGGAAGAAAGCACGGGAGGTGGTGTTATCGAACTCACGGCCATTATCACACTGGACGGCCTTGATGGTAAGGCCGAATTGAGTAGACACCCAGGCGAAAAAGTGGAGAAGAGTGGGAAAGGCCTCAGACTTTGCACGCAAAGGAAAAGTCCACGAATAATGAGAGAAATCATCAACCACCACCAAATAGTATTTATAGCCAGAAATGCTTATGACAGGAGATGTCCATAGGTCGCAATGTACAAGATCAAATACATGAGCCGCATGTGAAGGAGGAGAAAAAGGAAGACGAACATGGCGGCCCAGCTGGCACGCATGACACAAATGCTCATCGTGAGCTCGAGTACAACGAATGTCGGAGCTACGACTAAGCTGCATCAGGGCATCACGTCCAGGATTGCCGAGACGACGGTGCCAAGTAGTGGAGGAAGGCGTGGCGGCGAAAGCAACTGACAAAGGAGCCGGCGATGAAGAGGAAGACGACGCCGGAAACCGAAGGGTGTAAAGGGGCCCCGTGCTGTCACATCGGAGCAGAGGACGCCGGGAAGCCAAATCCTTCACAGTAAGACAAGAAGAATCAAACTCGACGGAACAGGAATTGTCAGCTGTAAAACGACGAATAGAAAGAAGGTTGTGAACCATAGAAGGTGCAACAAGAACATCAGGAAGACGAAAAGAGCCATGAGCGCCGGCGGCACCCACGGACGTGACAGGAAGACACGACCCATTTGCGACCATGATAGACGAAGGAAGAGAGGAAGGAGGGCGAACGGAAGAGAGTATACTAGGGTCGGGAGTGGTGTGGTAAGTGGCTCCCGAGTCGGCGATCCACTCTGGCCTAACAGGAGGTGTCAGGGTCATGGTGCTGAAATTGGCCAAGGCCGTCGGGTCCCAACCGACAGGCCCTGGCGAGGCACCGGGAGGTGGAGCCCACGTGGACGCGGAGTAGGCGCCGGGAGGTGCCGCCCACGGGGTCGCTGAGGGGAACCCCGGAGGAGCACCAGCGAGCATGGCCGCTGGCGGGCGAGGCTCACCGCCGGGAGCCTGGAAAGGCCACATGGAGATGCGCCCCGACCACGGGTTGTGGAAGGTGGGCCAGGGTGCACCCCGTGGTGGCGTCGGCGCCGGTGTATTCCCACGGCCACCACCGCCACCACCGCCACCACCTCCACGGCCAACTCCGCGGCGACGGCAGCCACCACCGCCACCACCACCATGGCCACCACCACGGCCCCCCCACCCCCGCTCGGCCCGGGAGGAGGAGGACCAAGAAGAGACGACGGCGACGGAGTGGACGGACGCGGTGGGGGAGTAGCGGCAAGAGCAGTCGAGGAAGACGAGGACCCCGGCGCGGAGACCGACATGGCCTGAACTCCCTGCTGGAGCTCCTCCATGACAAGGTCGTCACGGACCTGCAGGAAGGTGGGGAAGGGTCGCTGACGAGTGATCCACGTCCGGAGGTGAGCGTAGCGGTCACTAAGCCCGCGGAGGACGTTGGGGACCAGGATACGGTCCTCCACGGGCCAGCCAAGGTCGCCGAGAGAGTCCGCCATGCCCTTCATCTTGCGGCAGAAGTTGCTGACGGAGAGGTCGCCCTGGACGAAGGTCCGGAGCTCGCATCGAGACGCAGAGCCTGGGCCTCGGCGTTGCCCAGAAACTGGCCCTCGAGCGCCAGCCAGGCCCTGCGCGCGTTCGGAGTGTTGCGGACGAGGTCGTGGAGGTCCAGGGAAATCGTCCCTAGAATCCAGGAGAGGACGATGCTGTCGAGGCGCAGCCACGAGGCGGTCTGGACCGCGCCCGCGGCGTCGAGGAGGACGTGGTCGTCGAGGGCGTAGCGGCGGAGGGTGAGGAGGATCAGGTCCCGCCAGTGGGCGTAGGAGGGCGACTCCGGCTCGAGGACGACCGGAACCAGGAGCCGGATGTTCTGGACACCCCCGGCCTGGTAGTGAAGTTGCGCCACGAGCGGGTCGGCCGGGTCGTGCCAGAGGACCGCAGTGGTGGGCACGCGGTGGCCCGCCGAGCCGGAGGAGGTGGCCCCGCCGTCGTGGGAGGCAGGAGAGGCGAGGAGCTGCTCCGCGTCGGCGATCTGCTTAGCCAGAGCATCGGCCGCATTATGCTCACGCTCCCAAGCGAGGGTGGTGGTGAGGGCGGACTCGGGCCGTGCCGTGGTGAGCGGCGGGGGAGGTGGAGCGGGGAAAGGGTTGGTGCTGGTCCCTGCGCCCACGCCGGCCCCTGCGCCCGCCGCCAAGGTGGATGGAGTCCACTGCGGCATGCCGAAGGGGAAAGGAGGAGCTCCGGTAGTGTAGACGACCAGGCCACCGGTGGGGTCGGTGACTGCGGCGCTGGGCTCAGCCTCTTCCTCTGCGCCCGCACCAGCCCCTGCTCCCGCGCCTGTGCCTGCGCCGGGCTGGGGAGGCGCGCCCGCTGCAGGCTAGAGGGGGGGCTGGAGGGGGTCGACCGCGCGGTTGCCTGCGCCGAGCTGGGGAGGTGCGCCTCCACCCGCGCCGGGAGGCAGGACGCCCACGCCTGCACCCGTGCCGGCGCCCGCACCGGCTCCCGCGCCCGCGCCCGCGGCCATGAGGAGAGGCGCGGCGCCGGGGGGCGGGTGGCGTGGAGCGCCGGGAAGGGAGAGGAGGCGGCGGTGCTGTGGCTGCCGGCGGCGGCGGCGGCGGCTGCTTGACGGGCCATCTGCGCCCAGGAGGTGGGGAGTGGGGGAAATTGCTGAAAGTAGACGGGGGGAGGGGGAGGAGGAGGCCCGCCAGCCATGGGGCGGCGGCGGCGGCTCACCGGCCGGCGGCGGCGGCAGGAAGCCCCTGGCGGCGGCTGGGGAGGAGGGGGAGGGAGTAAGCCAGGCTTGATACCATGATAGAATTAGGTTTTCACTCAATTGGGCTAACCCTAGAAGGGTAGCAATATAGTGGTGCATACATGGGCCTCATGGGCCTAAATCACTCATACTCCAACATTTACGATTTGAGCCATGCTTATCCCCTATAAAAATATTTGAACTGCTCTACATCTTTCATATCATTAAACATTAAAATCCTGAGTTGCCGCCTATAGTTGAGTCCCTTCTGACTCAAATTTGGGTGTCTTTTCTTAAATGCTTTTTCATCAGGGCCTAAATAATTGGGAAACTCTTAACTGCTACTTTTAAAGTTAGAAAGGTGGTATGCTGGGCTGTGCAACAAAATATTTCTCTATGTTCGTGTGTGATGGACACTGATGATTCCTTGCTGAAATTAGATTACTTGAAACTTTTACAGACCTGGGATGAATAAGTGTGAGATTAGTGAAGAGGAGACTACGAATGCTCTGAATGCACTTTATGTCCCTGCCCCTACAAATGGTATTCCTGCAGTTGGTCATCCTCATGCTGCTTCATCAGGACTAGTAACATCCAGCACTCCCAATTTGAATGGACATATTGAGCAGAATAGAAAAAGAAAAAATGTTCTAAGTGATGCAAATTTTGTGGATGAGGGTTCTCACCAAACACAGGGTTCAGGTCATCCAATGAGCAACCATCATGCTCCTATTAAAAGTAAAACTTATACTGATGCTATCCAGTATCCGGTTGAGAGAGATTCTGTAAGCAAGTCAGTTGACCCAACAATTGAAAAGAAAAGGTCCAAGAGCAGGCATCACAGTACCTATTCTGATGGAGGTTCCATACTCTTTCTTCCTTATTATTTCAGTTTACCTAACCTACTATATTTCTTACCTCATTTTATACATGTATCTATGTTTCTTTACTGACATATTTCTTGACCAAATTTAGGAGATCTTGTTGAAAGATCTAAGAAGCATTCTAAAGTAAAAAGCAAGAGAGACTTGGATCGTGATGAATACAAAGCTTCTAAGAAAATTAGGAAAGAAGAGCGACGCCATTCTGATAGAGATCGGAACCTTGGATCTGATTTAGCTAATGGAGATGTTCCTGATGAGGCCAAGGCTTTGCCTGTGAAGTCAGCAACCTCAAAGGGTTCAGGTGAAAGGAGCGATCTTTCTTCATCAAAGCAAAAAAGTGTCTCGCGGCATAATCGTTTGGAAAATTCCAAGAAAGCAAGGCAAGATGGTGTAGTTGTTCCTGAAGACGAGAGCAAGGAATATTTTCACCAGTCAGATGTACAAAGATCAGATTTGTCTAGTAAGAAGAGGATAGTGAAGGAATGGGAGGAGAGTCAGTACAATCCAGCAGCTCATGTAAGCAAAGGAGCTATCAAGGAAACCTATAGGGATCAGAACCTAAAGGAAGCAAAGTTGAAATCATTGAATTCTGAAGAACTGTTTTCTATGACGAGCTCCAAACCACCAAAAGCTCAACATGCTGATCAGGTTTTGTCTTATGATGGGGGGCATACGAACAGCGAGTTAGTTGAGGATAACACACTCTTTAGTGGCAAAAGAGGTCTGCCTGAACAAGAAAAGAGCCTTTCTGATCAGGCTTTGGACTTGGGTGAACCTGCTAGTGATGTCGCCTATATTCAGACTTCAGCTGTAACTTCAAGTTCTTCAAAGGCTTCAGTCTCACAAAAAAAGAAGCAGACCACTCAAGCTATGAAGACTTCACCAATTGAGCCTCTTTCTTCATCACCACAGAGAAACTCCAACATTGACAAGGTCTCTGTCTCTCATAGTAGAATTTCAGGTAAGGATGGATCTCTGAATGCTAACTCAACCACTGCGCCGACCATGGCAAAACAACTAAATACTGAAATTGGCGTAGCAGGCAATGATCAACGGTCTAGTGAACCTGTTTCTGTTGGTTCTTCCCGAAGAAAATCTGATAGAGATAATGGGCAGGTTCCGTTAACTCAAGGTCATGCCTCTGATGGCATTCATCTTGAAAGGGGCTTGAATGAGGACCTGCAGCCTGAGTCTGGGAGAAAGGATTCCAATGTAAAGAGCTCCCATATTCCTAAAGGTTCTCACCATTTGCACTCTGGTGAAAAAAATAACTATAATACAGATGGCTCTCCTATGCAATCAGGAAAGCATGCTGTTGATCCAAAGACATCAGTCTTGGATAAAGGTGATTCAAGTATGCATGAAAATAACAAAAGCACTAATTCTCTTCAGGATAGAAATGGATCAACTCATTGCCCACCAGACGGAAATCCTCTGCTCGGTTTACCATCTGGGAAAGAGAAATCATATCTCAAGAGCAACAAGGATTCACAGAAGCCTAAACCCCAGATGGCCTGCTCACCTCTGAAAGAAAGCAAATTGGATTCCCATTCCACTCCATTAAAACCTAATGGGTCAAAATTGACTCCACAATCAAGACAATACAATGCTGAAAATGGAGGGCGACATGGCACTTCAAAACATGGAATTCCTAGTCCTGCTGATACTTCTAGTCCCGCTAGGAAGGACAATACAACTGCATATGCTCTCAAAGAAGCCCGGGATTTAAAGCATAAGGCTAATCGTTTGAAGGTTGTTCTCTTTTGTTTTGCTCTTACAATTGATGCCATGCTTGTACGACTACTTGTTGCTATATTAGCTTTTATCTTGTAAGGTTCTCACCAGTTTTTCTGCAGGGAGAAGGAAAAGAGCTTGAAAGTACAAGACTCTACTTTGAGTCTGCCTTAAAATTTTTGCATGTTGCATCACTTTTGGAACCTCCTAGCTTTGATGGTTTGAAACAAGGTGATGCAGCCCAGAGCATGTATTCAGATACAGCAAAACTTTGCAAGTAAGTTACTCTATGATGCTTGTACCAGGCAATTCCATTTTCATAAAGGAAACATGACCATGATGTTAAGAGTCATGACTTCTCTTGTGACCTCATGTACATTTAAGTGCTTGTTTAGAATTGGCAGCATGACTTGGTGACATTAAAATATCAATACATTTGGCTTTTTGATCTGTAACTCCATTCGACTACGCTTATATTTTCCTGCCAGTACATTGCTTCAAGAACCAGGTTGCACTGTGAATAAATGATTGGAAGTGTACCTCCTAGGTTGTAAACTGCATTGTTGGACCTTGAATTTAAGGGCTTCTGCATAGCCTGACTTGTATGGGTAGTGCCACTTGATTAACTGAATGTGTTCAAAGTAAAGTTGATTAGCCTGACAGCATTTACTGTGTAATTTACATGATGGTTATAAGTAGATGCGTAAAATGATGCCTTAGTGGCAAATGTTGTTCAATTGGACCTAGGCCAAATTGGTACAACCATCATTGCTTGCCCCTAAAAAGTTTTAGATGATACTTTTATCAAATTATAATCTATACTTTTGGTTTTGTTTAACATTGCTCAATAAGTGTCTGTTTTATTTCCAGCTTTGTTGGTCATGCATATGAAAAATGCAAGAAGATGGCTGCTGCTGCTTTAGCATACAAGTGTGTTGAAGTTGCTTATCTGAAGGCTGCATACTACAAACACCCAACTGCAAGCAAGGATAGACAAGTATTACAGGCAGTTGTACAGACCGCACCAGGTACATGATGTCTAAATGAGGAAATTTAAGTGTTATATCGCATTGTGTGAATTCCAGTCCTTCAAATGTTAAGGTGCTTCAAACCCATTATATTAGTCACGCATTAAAAAAATCAGATTGTCATCAGTTTATTTAGGTCAACTCATATCAATGGAACTGTGGGTATAATTGCATTTGTGTAGCTAGGCAAGGACCAGATCTTTTTAATATTTGATTTTTCATCCTGCATCTAAACTGGAATGCAGTGTCTTTGCCAGAAGGTGCTAGCTATGGATGCATTGTCTGAGTTCACATGAAATCCTCAAAACACATGTAGTACTAGTATACTAGATAATGTTTCTGGTTATTTTGCTCTGTGTATTTTTTGAAAGCCCCATTAACTCTGTATTTGTTCAGTTATTATGATCACAATTCAGTTCAAAATCATTTGAGTTTCTATAGAATGAAGTGATAGACGGAGCTGAGCTTAATGTGGTGTTTTCTACTCATATATGATGTCCAATGCTTGCATCTCTACTAGGCATGTTCTATAGCTTCCATTTCTCACAACCCTGTGACATGCACAATTGAAAACAATGGTTGCATAGCAGTTGTGAGTTTTCCTAGTGAAGTGTATGTCTTGCATGTAGTAGCAATCCTCTTTTTTCACCTCAGTAGCCTAGTCTTGATTGAAGAACAGTCAAAATGCTTAGAAAATATATTATGTAGGTTATAGCTTCCTTTTCCTGCTAGGTTGCATCCACAAGTGAAAAAAGAGTTTCCTCTCTGTCACGAGTATTCCTAGCAAAGTGTATGTCTTGCACGTAACTGAAATCTTTTATAGAAAAATTTCTGGTTGACACTGTATGGATCTTCCTTTCTCTCTTACTCTTGATCATATTTTTTGTAGGTGAATCACCATCATCTTCAGCCTCAGACATTGATAATTTAAATAACAATGGATTATCCAAGGGCTCTTCGAGCAAGGATGCTAATTCACCACAAGTAGCTGGAAATCATTTGTTGCTGGCTGCTCGAAATCAACCACACTTGATGCGGTTACTAGCTTATGTAAGTTGTTATATATCTTGATAAGTAGTCCAAACAATATACCTACTTACAACACGCCTTAGTTTTCGTGATTTCGAAGATAATTCATATTGCGTGGACTATGGCTCTCCAAAAAAAAAAAAACTTTGCAGTATGCAACAAGATAAAATGTTTTGTCAGTATCATGTGCCCTACTCTTATGATTGTGTTCTGAGTCTTATCAATGGTTTGAGACTAGGGTGGTGCCACTGTTATTTCATTGCTTGGGGTCCTTCATTTAGTGCTGCATGTTACTACCATGTTCATTGGATAGAATGAATCATCATCTGTTATTTTGAAGTTAGAACCATTGGTTAGATTTTTTGCTGTAGTTAGATCACTCACTGACATCCTATCCAGTTTTATAGCTAACTAAAATCGATAATTTTGAAGCTAGAAATGACATTGGATCTTCGTTTTCTCAGTGTCCCAGGATGTAGAACCATTGGTTAGATTTTTTAGTGGTGAGTATTTGTGTGGCATTATCTGTTACAGCATGAAAGTCGTCTTGGCAGCTGTGACCTTTTAATTTTTAAGATGGTGAAGTTGGGTGTTGGGCCTAATTTCCTATAATGCTTTGCATTTTATCGTGGCAGCCTACAAGCATGCCCGAAGTTAATAAGTTAGGAAATTGGATACATTTTGGCAACCTTTAGCAACTGGTTCTGCTTCTCGGTGAATATCTGATTCAACTGTCCTCAGATAGTGCTAGTGGCTTTTTGGTGGAGGAATAGGCTTGTTCATGAATGTTTTTGTTTGTCGTTTCATGGGGTTCATCTGAATGGCATGACCTTGCATCTTTTATTCCATCGACATGTGTCCATATGGAATGATATGGGGATGGATCTGTTCATACCATAAATCAAATCAGAAGGTTAGGCATAGAATTTAGGATATCCTAAGGACTTGCCCATTCCTCAGACTAATACCTCATACGTTAATGATATGCCACTTTTCAATCATTAAGGTTCATAAATTCTGTATGGGATCTAATGTTTTGTTGGTTTTCATAGACAAATGATGTCAATAGTGCCTTTGAGGCTACTCGGAAGTCACAAATGGCAATTGCTTCTGCTGCTGGCAATCATGAAAATGGAGATGATGGTCTTTCTTCAGTAAAAACAGTACTGGATTTTAACTTCCGAAGTGTGAATGATCTACTAAGGCTTGTGCGAATTTCAATGGAGTCTATCAGCTGCTGACGTGTTCAGAATCTGAGAAAATGCCATCTGATTAAAGTTCCTGTTGGATGTTAATCCAAATAACTTTGTTCTTGATGAAGTAGCATGAAGTCGAATAGTTCAACAGTGCAAAAGCATAGGTCTTCTCATTTGAGGTTGCTGGTCAATTTGTACAGAGACTGATCATGGAATTCTTCCTCCTTTTTTACTTTGATGACACCCAGTTAGTATACATAGTTGCATGTCCACTTGGATGATTTAGTTAGTGAGGGACACACGTGAAGATGAGCTTCGCACTGCTCAACACTTGTAATAGTTTGGAGGAAGAAGGATGCTCTTGCGCCTGCGGTTGATGATTCATTATTATCCGGAAAGTGGCTTGCTACTGAGCATTCTCTTCTTACATGATGTAAGTTGTGAATCTCCATCAAGGCTGGCTTATGGCTGAAGAGTCAGTATCATAGTTTCCTTTGAGCAGTACAAGATGATGTGTCGCGACTTGACAATTTTGATGGTAATCTTAGTTAAGGAGAAGTGAATTCTGTGCCCTTTTTGAAGTGCTACTCCCCTTTTTGAAGTGCTACTCCTTGATGCTGCTATCTTTATTTTTGAGCAGGAAGAGGACAGCAAAGCCAACTAATTGTGCTAACTAAGAAATCGGCTAGTAGTTTTCTTTTTCTTTTCAACCTTGCCATGATGCCCCGGATAAAGTTCATGCAGGTATCTTTACAAATATAAAATATAATATTGTTATCAATAATGGGATTGTACATATCTATATTTGCTCTTTACTTGGAATTGCTGTAAAATGAAATTGAGTTCTAGTTTACTAAATAGACCTGTTGCTGTAGTGCAAAGTGAAAAGGTGACCAGCAAGAGCTTTGCTGATACTACTAACTCATTATGGATTTAGGGTCTTGTCCGACATGTTTGATATGTGTTTCCTTTTGCTGAAATCAAAATTAACAAATTCTCCATTCTGTATGGCTTGCTTTTATTTGTTGTTACTTGTTTTCTTTAGAATTAAACTTCAATGCTGCATGCACACTGAGCTACTCTTATTCTCATGAATGGAGTACTTAATATCTTGCTTTTTAATATTTTCTTTTGCATCTGTTAGTTTTCACTCACAAAAATAACTAATTTTCAGTTATATAATTGGTAGAACTTCTACTGATGCAGTTATTTTCTTTTGCAGGTTTCGAATAAGAAATCACTTGGACTATCAGACTTGTATGGATGTTGTACAAAGATTTCTAATGTACATTAGTCTAACCTTTTTTTCATGATCACCGATACGCCAACTGTCACCAGCGCATGTACATGTATATACACACATTAAAGGGGTGTGTGGGGGGGCATTTGTTAACTCGTGCTGGTCTCTATGTATGACGCCTTTGGTTCTGCCAAGCTTTGTAGTCTTTAACTATTCTTCAAATTTGTGACATTTATTTTTTTTATCACAGTGACATTTAGTTGTTTATTAGGATAGATAGTGTCTAGTACTGGGAATTTGTTGCAGAATGCAAAATAAATTCCGTGCTGTACAACTTGTAGCATTACTTGAGTTTCAGGTCGTTGAGTAAAGTAACTGCTCGCTGAATTTGCACTATGCAATCCTCGTAATGTTGGCTTAATGTTGGGTCTGCGGATGCTGATCGAGGCCAGGACACCATTCTGATGCAAAATTTGAGCTAGCCTTTCGCTAAGTCGCAGCTGGATGAAGTTCGCATAGCTGTTTGAATGGAAGTTTTAATTCTCATTTCGCTTTGCAATGCTACATATGATGGCTTTTCTGAACATTCACTGATCTCGTCAATGGCCAAACATCTGTGCTTACCTGCCAGATGCTGTACTTTCCAGACTCTAAATTAAACTGATTAAGACATCAAACGAGGCATTCCATCTCGACCTGTAGACAGTTCTTCAAAAACTTCATCTCCCAGCCTAGTCCCCCGGCCACTCGGTATATCTCTTCCGTCTGCGGGTGCGTCGTGTCGTCCGACGAGAACTTGTGCAGGTGCAGGGAATTGCCTGCGCCGCCGGCGTCTACCCAGCTGAATCCGACCTCTTTCTTGACGCCCCTCTTCCGCATCTCCCGCCGCACCGTTGCCACCGCGCCCCAGTCACCTTTCTCAGCGTAGATGTTGGACAGCAGCACGTACGCGCCGGATTCCGTAGGCTCCGTCTCCGTCAGGACACCGGCGACCCTCTCGCCGACGTCCGTGTTGCCGTGGATCCTGCAGGCGCCCAGCAGACTCTGCAGCGCCGAGACACTCGGCCCTGAAGGCATCTGCAGCATGAGCTCCTCAGCCTCCTCCAGCCTCCCCGCCCGGCCTAGCATGTCGACGACGCACGCGTAGTGCTCCGGCCACAGCTCGGCGCCGTGCTTGGCGGCCATCGTGTCGAAGATCTCACGACCCAAGCTGACAAACCCGCTGTACCGGCAGGCAGTGAGGACAGAGAGCAGAACCACGCCGTCAGGAGCGACACCGGAGCCTACCATGTCATTGAAGAGGCTCACGACGGCGTCGTAGTTCCCGTGCTTTGAGTTCGCCGAGATGATAGCCGTCCAGGCAATGAGGCTCCGGTGGATGATCTCGCCGAACGCCTTCCAGGACTGCTCCAAGCTGCCTCGCTTGGCGTACATGTCAATGAGAGCACCGGAGACGTACTCGCTGGTGCTAAGCCCCAGCTTCAGTGTCTGGCAGTGGTACATCTGGCCGTAAGCCATGGATACGGTCTCAACTGCAGTCACCGCACTGAGGATGCTTGCGAACGTCGTCTCGTCGGGCTTCATGGTCTTCACCATAGCCAAGAAGGCCTCAAGCGCGTGCTGGCACATCTCGTTCTGGGCATAGCCAGAGATCAGGGCGTTCCAAGCAATGATCTCCGGGTGAGGCATGAGACTGAAGACCATCCTGGCATCATCCATGCACCGCAGCTTGGCGTACATGGTGATGAGGCTGTTGGCCGCCGCCGCGTTATCAGACAAGCCGGTCTTGAGGCACACAGCATGGATCATCTGCCCTTCCCTCGCCGGGCAGTCTCCTGGCATTGCTGACAGCATGGCCACAAACGTGACCTCGTTCGGCGCCACCCCATCTCGTCTCATGCCATTGAACAGCGAGACGGCGTCCTCACTGTCCATGGACATCACCGTGGTCCATGAGATGACGTCGCGCTCGCCCATGAACTCGAACAGCCTCCGGGCGCAGCCGGGAGTGCCACACTTGTAGTACATCGCGACGAGCACGTTGGCGATGGAGACGTGCCCCTCGACGCCCAACTTCACCGCGAAGCCATGAATTTGCCGGCCGAGCTCGAGCTTCCTCTCGCCGCTACACGCCGGGATCACGCTGCAGACCGATATCCGGTCAGGCCGCACCCCGCCGTGCTTGAGCATCCGAAGGAACACCCGGACGACCTCCGACGGACACTCGCCGTCCTGCGCGAGCCCGCAAACCATTGCGTTCCAGGAGACGAGGTCCCGTGCCGGCATCTCCTCGAACACCTTGCGGGCCGCGTCCAGCGACCCGCCCCGGGAGTAGGCCGTGACGAGCGCATTGCCAACAAACACGTCGCCGGCGGTCCCCGCGCGCGACGCCAGCGCGTGCAGCTGCCGCACGAAGCAGGCCTCTCCGCGGCCGGCGGCGAGCGAGAGCGTCACGGTGAACGTGACGGCGTCGGGCCGCATGTCCCCGGCCCGGAGCATCCGCGCGGCGAACGCGAGCGCATCGTCGGGGTCGGGGGTCGCGGAGAGGATGGTGTTGTAGGAGCTCGCGTCCCGGCTCGGCGCGGCGGCGAACACCCTGGAGGCTGCGGCGAAGGAGTCGCCCTTGGCGTAGCGCGCCGCGAGGGAGTTGGTGACGGGCGCGAAGGCGGCGAGGCCGGAGACGACCGCGAGGGCGTGGAGCGCGGGCAGGGCGTCTGGGCCGGAGCGCGCGACCGCCGCGGAGAAGCCGGTGGGGGAGAGCGGGAGGCCCGCCTGCAGGCGGCCGCGGAGGGCGGCCAGGAGCGTGGCGGCGCTTGCGCGCGGCGGGTGGGGAGTTTCGGCGAACGGGTGGAGCGCGTGTGGGTTGGCCGTCGCGCGCGCGGGGCAAGGCAGAGGCGGCCGCCGCAGTGGCATCTAGAGACGAGGCGCCCTATCGCTGGCTGGACAGTGGACAACACCACCAACTCCCCCCAACTCAAACGAGACGGAACGGAGGGGGAGCAGGCCTCTAATAATTCCACGGGCCGCAGCCCGCTACCTCTTCCCGCCGGCCGCTGTCTCTTGGGTGACCTCGCCCATGGCGAGTGGGCTGCTTCACCCTATCCCTGAAGGGGCCGCCACGGCGGTCGCCTTGTGGCCGGGCTTCCTTCCCCCGGCTCCCCGTCGGAGCTTCCCAAAGGAGGTACTGACCTCTATACCTACCTAGTACACTATTTACCTGTTTCGTGGGGTGGGCAATTCGTCGAACAGGTTGTAGGTGGTAACTGATAGGAGCTCTGTGCGATTTTGATTCGGTTCTTCGACTCAGAGTGGATGCCGTGGTCTACGGAACTTGAATTGTGCCATCGCCTTGTTCAACTTTTAAAAAGTTTGAGCCATAATTCCTGGCAAACTGGGGCTCAAATGATTTGGGTAATCTGCATAGCCCAGCACATGCTGTTAACTAATGCAGTACATAGGTGGAATTTTGTTTCCACTGGAGTGAATTCATGGATTCCCGTCGTCCAAAAAGGATGATGGATGCCACAAAGCATTTCTCCATCTTGCGAACGAATTGCTGGCCTAAAATATAAAATAACTCAAATGCCAATTGCAGCTTGTGACTAGTTGTGTTCTAGTTGTCCCTATTTGCCAACTGCAAGTTCACAATGATGGACGAAATCATGTCCTAGTTCCATAGAATTCCTTTTGTTTGTGTTCCTCGTACTGTATTCCCTTGTACTGCTCTGCATATGGTGCCCCTTATCAGCATCTCCTGTAATAGAACCGAACAATCCTTTTGGTTTGTGTGTTCCCCTCATTGTGTTTCCTTGTGATGTTCTGCGTATGGTGCCTGTAGCTCCTTATCAGCATCTCTATATAAAGTGTCCTTTCGTTTCTGTGTTCATCGCATCATGTTTCCTTGTACTGTTGTGCATATGTCACTCGCAGCGTATTATCAGCATCTCCTGTAATAGAACACTGAATCATGTTGCTGTTATTTTCAAAAGCTGCCGTGCTGTTATTCCCTATGTCTGAATTCTTAACTTCTTTTCTGTTAATCTTGTGTTACCAGGAGCAGCTAAATCAGTTCCAACGTTGGAAGATACCTTTGAGCGGTAAGGAGTTTATTCCCATCACAACTTAGACAACATCAGTGTCAGTGTTGTTGTTCTAATTCAACCTTGGACCTCACATCATCCAACTCTTAAAAGGAACTTGTTGGTGCAGCTGCCATGTCACAGAGGATAAGGAGGCTTGTTGGCCGCTCAAGTTCAGGCTCATCTGCAGGAGTTGCTGCGGTGATCAGATCAGCAGCCACTTTGACTGCTCAGAGTGCTCTGTCCATGACACATTGCATGGATTCGGTCCCAGGTGTGCCAGTTGTTATTTCTGGCTACTGGACTGGCCCCGATCTGGAGGATGGTTGTGGTAGTGTTGAGGCCACGCTCCAAAGAATTGTATGATGTTTGTGCTTGCAGTTAACTAGGGTAATTGTTTCTGGAATCTGAAGATAACCTGTTTGAAGCATCATCTGGACCATATATATGATGGCTATATTTTGCTTCCTTCAGAGCTTTTTTTTTTCCTTGGGGTTATAAGTTGTTTTGTTTGCTATTAACTACATCACTGTTTTCAGCGTGCCCAAAGAAAAATCCTAGAAATCCTCTCGTCAGTTCAGAAAACACAAAGCAACAATGAAGGTCCTGGTTATTTTGGCTGGCCCAAAGGTGTGGCATTAATCAGGGTATATTGCTTTTCTTGTGTCAATCAATTTACATGATATTTATACTATAAAGACATACATTTGGTAAAACTTTTGAGCTTTGAGGCTTGGGCATGCTGGCACCGTGCTTGCTTCCTTGATGTCCCCGAGCCTCTCGCGTGCTCTGCTTGTGCTGTCGTGCAGCGGGTGTGGGATGCCGTCACCGATTGGTCAGGCCGGGGAGGTGTGCGGTGAAGAAAGTCTGCTGCAAGTTCATACTACAGAAGGCACCACCAAAGCATGCGCGTGCCGTTGTTCTGGATAAAGGAAGTAGTTTGGTCCAAGGTTGCGCAATGTTGTTGGAGTTGGTGTGATTATGGCATGGAGAAGCAAACAATTTGGGGCTTTCATGGATACGTAATTCCAAAAAAGAGGTGTTTTCCCATTCTGCTACACACTAGACGTGCTGATTTAGAAACAAAGTGAAACCTAGGTTTTGTTCCCATTTTCTTTCTTGTGCTTGACTGCTTGTTATTACTCGTTTCTGTCTCTAAAGAAAGGGCAGCCCTCCATTGAGGCATACGATACTCCTGTACATTGAAGGACGAAAGCGGGAGCGAAAGGAGATGCAGAAGCATCTGTAGAGTGCTTTCTTTTTAAACTGATATTTCTTTCTCACACGCAAGACCTTACGCACCACTTTCTTGCTTTGGAAAAAAACGTGCATGTATGGAACTGAGGGGATTGGTTTTGGAGCTGAGTATTCGTAGCTCAACAAAAATATTTATATTAGAGCTAGAGATACATCAAGAGCATTCAGATGAATCATTCAGTTTTTTATATAACTCTTTAGTTTGTAAGTATTTGACCTATGAATGATTACATACATCCTATATTTATGAACGCCTTGGAAAAAGACTTCACATGTGACAAGTCGAGGGCCACAATAAGCCTAACCAGATTTTTTTTCCCAGCAGCATCTGACACTATCGGATCAATAACAAATGGACGTCTATGTCCAATTAAGTTCAAACCCAATATGGCTTAGCTTATAATCCAAGTGAGAAAGTCTAATTGGATCTTGGATTATGCCAAGTCCAATCCCAGGTCTATTAGCATTTGATGATTTGCATTTTTGCCTGATGCTGATGCTTCGGTTTCTAGGAACAGACAGGTCGATTCAGAGACAGTTGCAGTGTAGACTGATCCACCGGTTCAACCTCTCCAGCTGCTCTGGATGATGATCTTACCAAAGCATGAATCCAAATGGAAGAATCAGTTCCTCCGGTTAACTATGGGTTCATCCCAATCATATCACTTGAACCAAGGCTCTATGCCTCTACATGCTACCTTTGGCATCTAATTCTTGTAGAACCATGTGCTTTAAGCTGTTTGAATCATGTGTGGACCGAGGACCGCCGCCCATCCTTTGGATATACGATAAGGACAAGTGATTCTACGAGAAAAATGATTTTATGGTTGAAATCACTCTAGAATCTGATCTGAGATGTCTGCCCAACATGTCCTAAATTGTAAGAAGTCAGTTACAAGGCTGCCTAACCAAACCTAACATACCAAAACCAGATTATATATCTTAAAAAAGATCTTGGTACTAACTTAGTAACTTGTGTCCAAGCCCTAACCCTGAAAGATCTCAATAAAAAAGGGAGACCACTTTGGGTTGTTCTTGCACTAGTCACTTCCAATGCCACATTCAAAGGCGCAGCAATAAAGCAGCTTGGAGTGGTACACATCCAACGCTGGCATCATATATATCTTCCATAGTTCCATCGACAAGAAAAGGCGAATAAACCATAGAGAAAGGGGTGAACCTTCGCCGGACAAAGATATGGCCTCGCGTGCTAGCAAATCAAGCTGAAGTGCTGAACAAGCATCATCACCGTATAGTTTTTTTTTTTTGTGAAAAATATCACCATATAGAATAGGGAAAGCTTTAAACGACCATGATTGCACACCACTGGAGCATTGATCCCTTAAGCTGTTGAGAATAAGATGCCACCCACAACCTATTATTGTCTCCTGGCCAAACCTAGAATAAATAATGAACTGCAAGCTGTTTCCCAGAACAAGAGCTGATGGTTTGCGTTCTTGTGAGGCTTTCTCCATTCTCCACTTGATGGCATAGATAAATATGGCACTCGGAATGTCGAGTAAAATTCCAATATTTAAATATGAAAATTGGTGCAATCTCATTCTTATGTGAATAAAGGTTTTACCTTAAGGACTCATTTTCGTACAATTCTCTCGTCACAAAGGCCGTCTAGGCTGGTCCTAAGTCAACACTTTTCCCCCTTAAAATAAGGCCTCAGTTAGCAATTTCTATACAATAGTATCATGTTATTTGGAAAAGATTACACATTCATTACAAAAGGACTCTTTGTATCGAAATTAGTAGTTTCAATCTATCTATATAGCTAAAGTGTTAGATATCGATAGTGAGTGTTTGACTTTAGAAGAAAACCAATAGTTATAGGAACAATGGTGGAGCTTAGACAATTATACCCAATCATTAGAGAAGGATGCTTCTTTAATTTTTTTTATAAGGCAAATGATTGCAAGTAATGGAGTTTACAAAATTCAAGGGGGTGGCCATGGTCTCTATTGGTATGTTCTCACTTTGCTCTAAATTATTATTAGACGTTTTTGGTTTTTCTATATACATCAGTTTTACTAGATAACTAAACATCGTATATCTAAATACATAGTAAAAAAATATATTATACCTATAAAAACCAAAACATCTCATAATTTAAAACAGATGGATTACTAAGAAGCAGCCATGGTTTCTTGGAAGACATGCATGGTAGCAAGGCTAGGTAAAAGTAACGGCAACATATATCACATAGCTCTTTACCAATGCGGGAGACATCAAGAGGAAGAATATGATCCGGGGAGCCCTAGATTTAAATGAATTTCCTGTTTTTACCAAGTGTTTTTTTAATAAAAACTCTACTTGTGTAATGTTTAGAGTATCACATAGAAATATAGAATATCTGTGAACTTAAATTACCTTAGGTTCATTGTAGTAGAATTTTTCGACTCAACACCTACACTATCTGTACTTTCCGTTAATTGCTATTTTAGTAATAGGCGAGGTACCAGCCGTGATGAGTCACATTTGTTGAGCTCTCCAGTTTATAGTCGCATAATTAATTATCCATGTAATACAAACGATAAGGATCCGGTAGTTAGGTTTGTTGTTTGGGTTGTTGATGGCTTCTCGTCACCATCATCCTAAGCCTATGTTGTAGGTCTTACGGCCATTCTATTCCTCTTAATAAAATACGAGCATATATGTCTGCTCGCGAAAAAAAAAAGTAATAGGCAAGGTGCCCATCAACCGTGATAGGATGTGGATGTGTATGCATATGTGTCTATACATTCCCTGTAATTAAAGATTCCATGTAGTATTTCACCACATGTTTTCTAACCGTGGATATCACTCCGAATGATGACGGGGTGCCACCTTCTATAAAAACCTAGTTCGACAAAGCACGGTGCACCACCATCAGTCGATTCAGTCATCACACAGAGTGCGCCATGGCGTACAGGACGCTGGAGGTGACCCTCCTGTCGGCCAAGGACCTGAAGAGAGTGAATCTGATCTCGCGCATGGAGGTGTACGCCGTGGTGACCATCTCCGGCGACCCTCTGACGCGGCAGTGCACCCAGCCGGACCCCTACGGCGGGCGCCACCCGTGCTGGAACACCTCGTTCCGGTTCAACGTCCCGCCCAACGCCGCGACGGCCACCGGCTGCCTCCACGTGCTCCTGCGCACAGAGCGCGCCCTGGGCGACCGCGACGTCGGCGAGGTCATCGTGCCCCTGGCCGACATCCTTGCCGGCGGCGGCGCCGGTAACGACCCTGGCTCCCGGCCGCCGCAGCTGGCGTCGTACCAGGTCCGCAAGGTGCACCGCTGCGAGCCGCGCGGCGTGCTCAACGTGTCGTACCGTCTCGGCCCCGTCGTCACCCCGCAGGCGAGAGTCGCCGACGATACCGCCACCTTCGTCGGCTACCCGGTAGTGCCCCGGCAGTTCTACCCCCCGCCGGCGTATGCTTACCTGCCCTCGCAGCTGTCCCTGGCGCCGCCCCCTCCTCCGGCGCAAGCTGCCGGTCACGACGCCCAGCTGCACCCACCTCCACAGTACAGCTTGCCTGCTGCTACTTATCCACAGCAGGCGGGTGCTACTAATTATCTACAGCAGGCGGGTGCTACTAATTATCCACAGCAGACGGGTGCTACTTATCCGCAGCAGGCGGCCGCCGGGCGCGCTGCTGTGCCGGCGCCGGCGAGCGGGGAGAGCAACGGCAAGCTGGACTTCGGGGTGGGCCTCGGCGCGGGGCTGGTCAGCGGCGCGATCGGCGGGATGATGGTCGCCAGCGACGTCATGATGTCTGACGCGGCGGCTTACAACTCCGGGTACCGCGCTGGACTGGCGGACGGTGGCGCGGCGGCGGTGTACAAGAATTCTTATCGCGTTCCGGACAAAGTCGAAGCAAAACGGATGGCGGTGTGACTTGACTACTGTGTGATTATTAGTTGTCTTGTTTAACAAACCAATAATAGTACTTGCGGTATATATGTGCAATATAATTGCGTATATATTGTATAATAATACTGTATACGATATAATAGAAAATTTACGACGCTCCAAAATTTAATAGCTGTCTATATGTTTTCAGATCAAATCAAAGGGTTAAAATATGAAAGGCGTCTAAGTATGGTACCGCCGTGGCCCACAACCAATTAGAAAAAATGTATAGAGTATACCGATCGACAATATAAACATTGTCATTCGTAGTAAGTATACCTTGTTTGCTGCACGTTTTTTTCTCGACCGAGACTTCACCTGTTTTTTTATTAAAAGAAATAAAGTTAAAAGTTACAAACAAATCCGCTATCGATGGCAGCAAGATGCCCATATCAAAAAGCCAAACATGAACAAACAAGAACCTATCTACTGGATCCCATTACCGCCATCAATGGCATCTTGGCATATTGACATATTGTCATTTGTCAAGAACCCCAAAATTTGAAAATACATTTGTCAAGAACCCCAAATTTTGAAAATATGAGTGAACAACATGTCATTAATCTACATAGATTTTGTAGATGCCATTGTTCACATACCTCCTAGAATATCCATGGATGGTAGAGGAACTTTGTTCCTTTATCTAAAAAACATACCTCCTAAAATATTCAGTTTTGAACTTCCGCACTTCTCCTTGCCTTACACTACTGTATTTCTGCAATGGATATTGCATACTATGTATAAAACTAAACATGACAGCAATGGTTACCTTAGAAATAACTCCACCTCTTCTTCGTGAACTTGTAGTTGGTGTGGTTGTGACATGCTACTTGGCAACATGTCCCTCTTACATGATTTGACTCGTCTTTTTCTATTTCTGTTTAAATGATAATTTGAACACTTAATAACATCAAAAGCAAGTAACTATAAAGTCAGAAATCCTTACATCCACCAACAGGACAACACTAGCACCAATCAAGATGTGCAACTTGACCCGATTGAAATTAAACATAAGCTACAAGTTCATGAAATGGTGCAAACTTCACAGTGTGTGTGTGTGTGTGGGTGGGTGGGGGGGGGGGGGGGGGGTGGGGGTGGGGAGGCGCTCTTTTTTCCCCTACCCCTACCAATCTTTGGAGTGCTTTACCCCTCCTACCCCATCACTAGATCTGCCCCTGGCCATGCACTGTGATGTCGATGTCATACACCAAGCCGGCGACATCATTGCCAAGATATCCTTCAATGGTGCATTCTCATACGCCCGAGCCTGGGTTTCCATGGGTTTCTCAACCTCGACATTCTCGCACTAGGGCTCAACATTATCTCGGAGGCACCACTTGCCCCGGGTTCACAGACTCGGCAGTTCACACGATTCCAAGTTCTGTCTGACACGTCCATGGTTGCCGCACGTTGTCACATGTCGCCGGTGCTCCTGGAGAACGCGCACCCAGATTGGACTCCGGCGGCGATCAGGCCCGCCATCCTGACGAACGCCAACCCCGACAACAACGTGGAGACCGATCGACGAGGAGCAGCAAGACTACGCGACCGAGGTGTATGCCACAGGCACGAGCCAGGTGAACGTCACCAGGGCCTCGGGCCCCACCCTGGTGTACGACGCTGACATCAGAGCATATGCGACTGTGCTCTGTCAACGCTTCGGCCAAGACATCATGTGCTCCGTCGCTCGCAACACCAGTTGGACCTACGACGAGAAATCTCGATACAGTTATTTCAAGCTCAACGATCCAACAACTATGGTCTCGCTACTGCAAGGACAATTCACTGTGTACCGCACCGTAACCAATGTTGGTCCGGCGAAGACATACAGGGCCTCTGTCTATTGAGCCGACGGACTCGGTACAGGCCCTGGCTCAGGACCCTGTGACAGGAAGTCTTTCTTGATCACTGTCAATGGCAAAGGGTACGCTGCAAAAGACGGCTCTGTTATTGAAGCCTCTATCACCTGGGTCTCTCCAAACACTTTGTGCGAAGCCCGGTGATAGCCGTCTTTGGCCTAACTTTTCCAAACTAATCGATCAGTGAAGTGGTGGATATGGTTCAGATTATAGCTTCTAGATTGCACTAAATTTATCATGCAAACCAAGTCGTGGTGTGGAGCTCTATTAGAATAAGTTTAATTATTCAGTTCTGTGAATAATTCATCTACAATTATTATGCATGTGAAGCAAACTTCAATCGAAGATGTCACTACATTTTTATTATGCCAAGAGATGTTGTTCAGTCTTCGTCCGGTCCATGTAAGTAAGTACAACTGATTCCATGATTAGTAGTTCTTTTTTAAAAGAACCGTGGGGCATAAGCCCCCTGGGATTAGTAGTTGTGCTTTTAATTACCAGCGCGTAGTGTAGGCCGACGAGCAGAGCCGGATGTCGGAGTCCGAGGCTCTAGCGCGGCATCCCTGTATACTGGAAGCAGAGGGCGAGCAGAGCAGCGCGGGACTGGACGGCGCCGAACATGCACACCAGCACGGCTATGGGAGTAGTGGCACGGGAACACCTCCCTCTCCCTGAACAGTCTGAACCTCGCCTGTATGGACAGGCAGATCGCGTAGCTGAAGCGGTGAAGCCGATGGCGACGACGATCCGGCCAGCGGCGACGGGAGCCGTCGTGGATATAGATTTTGATCATACATTGTGGTTACCCTAGCAGCAGTTTGTTTGGTTAGTTCGGCGACTTCGTCCTTCCCCATCTCTGTTCGTTGCAACTTGGAACGTGCTGTGCATTGCCGCGCTCTGCCTGCTATTCTCATCCACAGTCTGCGCGGCCACGACGCTCCGCCGGCCGCCGAGGACGCTACCAAGCTGGGGCTCCATCGCCCTCGGCTTCTGCTTCGTAACGGATCCGATCCGTTGCTGCGAGAGTGCGAGGTGTTGTTGGCCGACGGCCCACGTTTCGCAGGGCAGAATTTCTCGCACTCCGATCCAATTCCGGCCTTTGGACCAAGATGATCAAACCGTTACGGATTCCTCGTGCGACGTCGCGTATAACTTATTTGGACAGGTGAGATTCTTATCAAGTGCCGGCGACGAAATCTTGTAAAGTTTGTTTACGCCGGAAGTTAAGAATCGTGTTTATTTACGACGAGTTACGAGCTAGACTCGTGGAGGTCTTGGACGACAGCACGACCAATCGATGACGAAAATGGCGGTGCCTTCCTCTGCCGCCGTCGGCGAGGCCGAGCCACTCGTGCACGCCGCGTTCAACAGCACCGGCACCCACTTCGTCGCGGCCACGGCGTCGGGCGTCCGCGTCTTCTCCTGCACCCCGCTGAATCACATATTCAGCACGCGCTTCGTCCCGTCCCCGGACGCCGCCGCCGCCTCCCAGACGACGATCTCGTCCGCCGACCTGGCTCTCTCCGGTACGCTCGTCGCCGCTGTGTTCCGGCAGGCCGCACCACCCGACGCCGACGCCGCCGACGATGGCGACAGGATCGGGTACTGGAGACACCAGCGAGCCCAGATGCTGCCCGACGACATAACCCCCTCGTTGCCCTCCTCGTGCCGCGTCGTCCGCGCCGTCCGCCACACGGGCGGCCACGTCATCATCGCCGGCGACGGCAAGGCGGCGCTCCGTGAAGCTGCGCCTGGAGGTGGACACGGGGCCCAATCCGCTCGGGGTGTGCGCGCTGGCGGAGGCGTGCGGCGGCAAGACGGTCGTCCTCGCCTGCCCCCGCCCGGGCAAGGGGCAGGTGCAGGTGCAGGTATGGCGCCGGGGCAGCGGCGGAACCGGTGCCCGCGTCGACGTGGACGCGCATAGCTTCAGCGTCGTCTGCGTCGCGCTGTCCCGCGACGGCAGGCTCCTCGCCACCGCCAGCTCCAAGGGCACCGTCGTCCGTATCTTCACCGCCGCTGACGGCAACAAGGTCGACGAGGTACGTTAGTTATGCATGGCATATTGGCATACCCTCGTTTTGTCCTGAAACAAATTTTTTTTTTCGCTAAATCGTTTTTCCCCTTCTTGGAACACATTGATTATCATCGTAACAATAATATATGACGAACAAAATAAAATAACAAAATCAATCTTAACTTTTCCTCGAGAGGAAACTAAAACCATGGCGTCGTCCTCCGTCGCTAGGGCGTGGACGAGGCCGACGCCCACGCTATCGCATCCTCTCGTGCACCTATCCTTCAGCCACGACGCGTCCTGCGTCATACCGGCGGACGCCACCACCGTGCAGTGGCTCAGCTGCGGCACCTTCGCCCTGCGCGGCCTTTACCAGGAGAAAGGCGCCAGCAGGGCCGTCGTCGCCGCTTGCGGCGACATGCTCAACGAGAAGGCATCCACCTGCGCCGTCGTAACGACGACGCGCGCCGCTGCCCGACCTGCTGGCGGCGGCTCCGAGGCGACGATGACGACCACGTTCGCCGTCCGGCGCTGGAGACCAGGCCACCTGAACTACCACTGGCGCTACGACGAGTGGGCCACGGACATCGAGGCCGCCGGCGAGGTGCTGGCGGTGGGCGTCCGCGGCGACAAGACCTTTGTCGTTCTCGACTGCCGCGTGGATGTGTTCGGGCCCGGTGGGGGCTGCCGCGTGCACCTGCTCCTCCACCGGATGGAGACGACGCGGCCAGGTGGCGGGAGGCCCCTCTGCGCCGCGTCGAGCGATGCACCACTGGCGTTCGCGTGCGCCGGCGCGGAGGTCGGCGAGGTGCGCGTGGACCGGTGGGCGGCGGCGGACGGGTTCGCGCCGCTGTCGTCCTTCCGAGTGCGTGGCCATGTCCTCGGACGGCCGGTTCGTTGCTACGGCCAGTTTCAAAGGCACCATTGTGCGCGTCTTCCACGCCGCCGATGGCATGTTGCTTCGAGAGGTCAGATCGTTTTATATAGTTTCGGAGACTATAGATCATAGTGGCTAATCTAAACATCATCGGGTTGGTCAACTTTTCGATCGTATGACAGTGGCTTTTCTTAAATCGTAATGATGTTTTTACCAAACGTTTCACAGATAAATATCTACTGAATCTCATCATCCCCATTGTTCATGTCAATATCGTCGTTGCAGCTACGAAGAGGCGCTGATAGAGCAGACATCTACAGCATGGCGTTCTCTGACGACTCCAAGTGGCTTGCGGTCTCCAGCGACAAGGGGACGATTCACGTCTTCAGCGTCAATGTGGATGTGCCCACGTCGCCGTCGCCGGCACAGGAGGACACCCACAACCCTGACAATGCTGACTCTCTGAACGCCAAGCAAGGCTCGTCGTGGTCTTTCTTCAGTGGTAAGTACAGCACAACTTGTTCGCTCTCCTCAAGTGATTTCAAAATACATCTGGCTCAACTATGTTTTGTTAACCTTGAAGAATGTATTGTTTCTGCACGCCCTTTTTTATGTAAATGAAAAGGTGAGTAATTATAAGACTGCCTGCAGGTTTTATGCCAGGATATTTCAGGCAAGATGGTTCACTTGCAAAGTTCCGCTTGCGTGAAGGCGTCAAGTACGTGGTGGCCTTCAGCCATCATGAGGCAAACACAATCCTCGTCGTCGGCATGGATGGAAGGTGAGTCCTGAGACTAAGACCGCTCTCTGTATTGACATTTGGATGCTGTCTTCTTCAGATCAGATAAAAGTAGCTTCTGATGTTTTCTGACTGTATATACATCGTGTGCAGCTTCTACCGCTGTGAGTTCGATCCAGTGAAAGGAGGTGACATGAAACAACTGGAGTACAGGAACTTCATGAAGATGAAATGATGATGTGCAAACGGATGGCTATTATGTTGCTGACGGATGCTTCCTTCTAAACTAAGCTGCCACTTTCTTGAGCAGGTCACCATATTCCTTCTAAACAAAGAGCAGGTCACCAACACCTATAGTGTAATCTCCTAGTATTATTAAGTGATCGACTGCTTGGACACAAGTTCAAAAACCACCGCGTCCTTGAGTTGTGTCACTTATTAGAAAAGTGCCGAAACAGTGACACTCTTTGACTTTGACCATTTTTGCCGACCACGCTACTTTGCTATAATAGCACAAGTCTTGAAACAAAACCTCCTCCCACCCCAGCTCATCACTTTTATTCCGGCTGCTCTTGCGGGCGTTGGTGTTGGGGCGATGAAGCCGGTCCTGTCCAAGCTCTACAAGATGCTGGAGGAAGATTTCGCAAAAACCAAAGGCGTGAGTCGTCTGGTGGAATCCTCAAGAAAAGAGATGCTCAGCATGGAGGCTGGACTAGAGACCCTCCAGGATGCCGAGGATGAACTCGACCCTGAAATGGTAATTTGGAGGGACAAGTCCGCGAGCTATCCTATGACATGGAGGATTGCGTTGATTGGTACATGGCTCGTGTTGACCACAAGCATGATGGGCCTGATAAAGAATGATTTAGGGAATTCTCAATTACATTACTGTGATTGATTGTCATACATATATATAGGCTTGTGGACATCCCCATTTGTCATATTAGCCATATTACATTCCAACACTCTTCCGCAGTCTAAACTGGGAGCACCGCGAACATTGAGACTGGACCTAAACTCCCTGAAGACGGACGTCGGCAGACCTTTGATGAAGATGTCGGCGTACTGGGATGTAGTGGGGACGTGCAGGACGCGGACTTCATTGAGGGCGACTCGCTCTCTAACGAAGTGCAAATCGATCTCAATATGCTTGGTTCGCTGATGCTGAACCGGGTTGGTGGAGAGGTAAACGGCGCTGACATTATAACAGTACACCACTGTAGCGCGACGAAGAGGGCAGCGAAGCTCTATGA